>JAUZSX010348308.1:0-10237 GCA_034780655.1 Idiosepius hallami
TATATATATTGTCGATCGTTAGAATTTTAATTTTTCCACTCATTTATTTTATAAGTTGTTGAATTTTTTCCTTCCAACAATTATGTGTATCAGTGTGTGTGGGGGGGGTTCTGTTCATCAGTCTGGCTGTCTGCCTTTATTCCATTACTTCGGAGTCCGTTTGGTTCCGTCATATCAACGTCTTCAAACCAAACCCATATTTTAATTTCCCTTTCATTTGAAACCAATCATTCTCCTCCTTCTCCTTCTCCTTCTCTTTCTTTTTCTTACTCTTTCTCTTCTTAGTCTCCTCCCTCAGTCTCCTCCCTCTTCTTCTTCTTCTAAAGCTACCCTCTTACAGCCTCCTCTCGACCGCCCCTTTCTTAATGTCTCTATCGAAACTTTTCTTTTCCTTTCATACAGACGCACAATCCAACTAACCATCTCTATACAGGTGCACCACCACACACTCACGCATTGTGGAATGATATCGGCCAAGCCAGACAACAAGAAGTACTCGTCGTCGTCATCATCCAAGGACAGAGATTTTTCTGTCTACAAGTCATCATCTCTACTTGACAAGAAGGCTTGCTTCTCCTTCTTAAAAATAAACCGGAATCAATAAACATAAGTGGATAGGCACTAGCAAGCACATCAATACTTAATTCATATCACATGAATATACGATGTTCGGCCGGTTGTGGAAATAGTGTTTTGGGGCGCGGTTGAACCACTGGAATGAATGCACCCTTAGTCTTTGGTAAGATAGGCATCTAGGAGAAGGAAAACTCTCAAGTAAAACCTGAGATATGTTGTTCAATTTGTCTGTGGCATGCCTTTGCGCCAATTATATGCTACCAGCAGTTCCAAGAAGCGTGTTTTTACAAGCATACACGACTATAAACGAATTTCTGTGTGGTAGTCAGACAGACATGCTTTTTTGATGATCCTCATACGTCAAAATCAACGTGCAAGTCCAATTTAAAACATTCTTTTTTGTCCATATTTATTAGGACTAGCTGGACTTATAAAAAGATTTTTTTTAATTCTCATAACTTTTTTACATTCTTTTTTTTTTAATTGGTTGGTGTAAATAACTTGAAATGACTCTCTGAAAAAAAATCAAGGCTTTTATCATTTCTAATTTCTGTCCCAAAAATCATATTTAGAAAATAAAAACGTTATGATTTTTTCTAATTTTACAATAATCGGTTTTATCCAACCAGAACAATGCTAGATTTTTCCCTGCCAATACCACCCAAAGACATCGCCTCTTCTCGTTTAAAAATCTGTACAACCAAAGTAAATTTTCGAAATAGAGAAGGAGTTGGGGGAGGAGGGAGAGAAGAAGAAGAAGAAGAAGAAGAAGAAGAAACGTTCGAAGTGAAGAAGAAATGCTAACACTAACAAAAAAAAACACAAAGACACAGATCGAATAGAGAGTCTCCTCAAGAGTCTAACAGTTGGATACTCATAAATATTAGTTCAAATCTTATTTGAGTAAAAAATCCTTTGGGACGGTATGAGTTCTTTTATTCCTTTAAGTTATATATACTTGGTGAGCAGCAAAAACTGCGTTGCCGTTCGCTCGAGTATAAAATGACTAAAAGAGTTGATATGCCGTTCAACTAAACTAGACCTCTCGAACAGACCCAGTCTATGCAAAGGGGTTGCCAGTAGGATCTATTTTAACATTGTTCATGAACATTGTAAAGGAATTTCCGTTGATTTTGAAGGTACTCAGAACTTTTCGATCGAGCTAGCAGATGAGGAGCCAAGAGAGGCAGTGGCGAAGTAACAATTTTTGACGTCCGGGGCAGTCGTAAGATTTCCGCTCCATCCCTGACTACTTATAACCTGTAAACGTTCAAAATTCCAAAAAGCTCTAAATATATTCATTTTCATGGGACTACAATCAAGGATCTGATTATATACAACTTAAATATTTATTTTCATTGGAGTAACAATACAATTAAAAATCCGTTTAAAAACAGGATTTTTACGTAAAACATACTACAATCTAAAAAAACTCATTTTGGTTATAATATTTCAGATTTTTTGTTGACTTTTTACTGAAAGTTATTTTTATTACTTAATTCAACCCACTCAAAATGCTATCCCCTGGCATGTGCCGCCCGGAGCGGACCCCCCCCCTTCGCTCCCCTTGCTATGCTACTAAATAGAGGGTGTGCTTATCTAAACAACTAATTAAATCTAATCGCTTTCTTTAAGTGATAATCAAGCTAATCTCTTAATTCATGGTCACTTCGATCTTCTCGCAATTGCACAGGATTAGAAATCGAACTGAAACGGCTAATCCTCAAATGCGAAACACTCAATAATATTGCGATTAAAGAAGAGATCCAATCAATGTTAGGCAAACGCAGATTATCGCCGACACAAAACTGGTTTGGATTAAAAGGGAAAAGAGATTAAGAAGAGGAAAATCGTTTATTGACTGCATAGAACAAGTACAAATAAATGGGTGGGTGGATGGGTGCATGGATTAGTGGATGGATGGGTGAATGGCTGGGTGGGTGAGTGAGTAAATCGATGGGTAGATCGATAGGGTGGGTTTTGTATGGATGGGTGTGTGGTGACGATGAGAATAGAAGTCTGATAAAATGTAGGAGTTTCACTAATGATTTGTGATAAGAATAAAAAAAGACTTATATAACTAATATATTTATTATATTTACTTGATGAGCACCAACCAAAGTTTGGCACAAGGCCATTTTTACGTGCTCTATATACCTGTGCTTTTTTAATTCAGTGTTACCCTTCACCTAGATGAGTTGCTCTCCCGAGTTCACGAGTCCCATCTGCCCGAGGCAGTTAAAGTGAATGACTGAGATTTGAACTCGCGTAATACGATTCTAGAGCCTGAGCTTTTACCAATGCTCCACCGTCGTTGCCCAAACCGAGAGGTATGAGAAATGCAAAAAAAGGAAGAGAGAAAAATGAAAGAAAAAACCGAAAGAGAAAAAAAATGTTTCATTGTTTAAAAAACGGAAAAAATCTTTTCTTTCTTAATTACTAGAAAATGTTTTTCTGTTCTTGTCTTCGTCTTGTGTTTATATTGTTACCATAGCAACAAGTTCGGAAAGTGGGGGAGTTGTGGGGAGGTGGCGTCATGAAGGACTGAATGCAGACCTGATCAAACAAATACGGATCACCTTTTATCAATAGATTTTCCGTTCCTATCGAACTTAGATAAAATAACAATTTTATGCATTTAATAATTATCCATCTATCGTTGTGGTCAAATTGCCCATAAATAACGCACACACACGCATATACACTGCGTGTCAAATTATTAACGAGTTTATATTTTTTAGATATTTAAGGAACGAGTGAATAAAAATCCATGAAACTTTGAGGAAGTGTTTACAATAGTATTCAGCTACTCCAGACAGAAAATAAAGGTATTTAAAGCAGTATTTGTGAAACTATGGCAGAAGATAGAAATATTTGTTAATTTCAGTTTGTCAAGTTATTAACAAGGTTGAAAAAAACTCACAATATACCCATAACTTGTTTATTGAAATAATTTTCAAACATTAAATGAATTAGGTTTGCTTTGCTTTGCTTGGGTTTAACGACCTGTCAACATTTTCTGGTTATTAAACGTCTCATAGGTTTTAGATGTAATTTTGTCTGTTTATTTATTTAATATTATTTGGTTTACTTGGGTTTAACGATATGTCAATCTTTTCTGGTTATTTAAGGTCTCATAGGTTTTAGGAAGAATTTTATCTGTTTATTTAAAGCAGTATTAGCAAAACTATGGCAGAAAATAGGGAATATCTGTTAATTTCAGCGTGTCAAGTTATCAACAAGGTTGAAAAAACACGATATACCCATAACTTGTTTATTGAAATAATTTTCAAACATTAAATGAACTAGGAAAAGGACTTAAAACCCAATATATACATAGATCATGACAACCGATTGCCCCAACAAAACAAATTACGCTAGAATTCCTTTTTATTTTCCAAAAATAATCTAACGCTGTTCACAACAACCAACACCAACAGCACCATCCCTATCACAAGCAGAGTCCCCATCACCACCCTAAAATGAGATTAGAAATATTTGAAGCGAATCATGTAATCGAAGTTTAATCAAAGAATAATTTGAAAATAAATCGATTACCAAATGAGGTTGAATTGGATTTCAAGTGGACTTAAAACGTTTTTTACCACAAAAATTTAATTAGAAATTTTTGTAAAAAGACGAGACTGAAGACTCTGCGTGACTGACTGACCACCTGACTCCAACGTCACTTCCTATTAAGGAGGGGGTTTGTTACTTATCTCAAGATTACCAAAGTAGTATATTTTTAATTGGTTTTACTAATTGTTGTGAGTGACACCCCCTCCACTCAATAGTTCGACTCTGGGTACTTCCGGTAGCAATCTGACTGGCATTATTTAATCAATATCATTGCAACCAATAAAAAACATACCACCTTAAATCGGACATTATTTTCCGAACAGCTTAATACTTAAGAAATTTTCAAATAACTTTATATTCGTTGCTTGATTAGAACTTCTTCTTGTTCGTCTAATTTTTAGTCTTGCAATCTGAAGTCTGTTTGCTTTAAGATCAAAACCAATTCTAAGCAAACGGAATATTTATTCAGTTTTTTTAAGCAAGAGATTATATCGTCTGGGCGCTTTTGAAAAAAACTGTCAAAACTGTTTTATGCTTCCATTTGAATAGCTTAGCCCGAAAACCGGTCCTACACTATCTTAATCGGTTTACTTTATTTTCGTTTGAACAAATAACTGAATTCAAAAAATTCCAAAATGAAATCATTTGTGAAATAACATTTAAACATTATATCTATATACTTATAAAAATCAGATCAGCATGTTTCTATGAGACGCTACATCATGTAGTTCTTTAGAAAATAAAACCACAATGTTAGTAATTTTACTTAAACAGTAGAATTCTAACAGAAAAATAAATAATGAATAATTACTTGTTTAAAGAACAACTTCTTTCTTTATATTTCTAAACAAATCTCAGTCAATTTACTGCATCCAATACTCACAATTATAGGCTTAGACTTACCAAAATAATCGTTTTGGAATTTATTACTGTTACAACACCTTCAAACAGCAGGGACATTCGATGTTGCCCATTAGGGCTGTGTTCCGTGCTTAGGGCTTCTGCATACCTCTTAATTGCGTGGGAGCTACGAACTCTTAGTAATTTTACTTAAACAGTAGAATTCTAACGCAGAAAAATAAAAAATGAATAATTACTTGTTTAAAGAACAACTTCTTTTTTAATATTTCTAAACCAATCACAGTCAATTCACTGCATCCAATACTTATAATTATAGGCTTAGACTTACCAAAATAATCCTTATGGAATTTATTACTATTACAAAACCTTCAAACAGCAGGGACACTCAATGTTGCCCTTTGGGGCCGCGCTTAGGGTCTTCGTAGATATTCCAATTGCGTGGGAGCTACAAACTCTTAGTAATTTTACTTAAACAGTAAAATTCTACCTCAGAAAAATTTTTAAAAATGAACACTTACTTGTTTTAAGAACAACTTCTTTCTTTATATTTCTAAACCAATCACAGTCAATTCTCTACATGCAATACTTACAATTATATGCATATAATTGCCGAACCAAATATAATAAAATATACTTGTGCTAGTTTGTGTTTTTTTTTTTCGATAAAAGGTTGTCTTCGAAGTCTTCAAAACTCTTTTTTCGTTAAGAGTTAAAATTTTAGTCTTGTGAGAAAAGAAGCGGACTTTATTCATCAGAAGTTACATCTTAACTGATTAAATATTTTTTTAAAAAATCTATCTTCAGGGGAGAGTTTAAATAAGTTTACTTTTTCCAAACATTGTTGACATTTGTTGACTTTATATGTCAAACTGACTTAGGATAAGGGTAAAAGAAGAAAGCATTAGAAATGATTAAAAAATTTAATGTAAAAAAGCATTAGAATTGTATTTAGTGTAAAAAAACATTGGAAATTAATTTAGTATTAAAAAGCATTAGAAATAAATTTAGTATAAAAAGCATTAGAAATGAATTTAGTATAAAAAAGCATTAGAAATGAATTTAGTATAAAAAGCATTAGGAATGAATTTAGTATAAAAAAAGCATTAGAAATGAATTAAGCAGATTAAAGAAGAATTAGAAATTAATTCAGCATTAAAAACTAGGCATTAACTGCTTTCTGAAATAATAGTCTACCTTAACCCTTTAAACCCTAAAGAACCGATACATCGGCCTTGGCGACTTAAGGCACACACACGACGATATTTTAACCTCCATCTTTGGACCCTGACTTAGCAATATTACCAAGTAGTCATTCAGAGCTTTTCTATTAAAAAAACATATTAGGGATGAAATATCAGTGTATCTTTTTTGCCCTTGATTAGTAAGGCCGATATATCGGCCACTTAGGGTCGAAAGGGTTAAATATCATAGTGGCAAATCCCCGGCGCCCAACCAAAGCCGGGTGATACTACAAGTTATTATTTTTTTCCTGTTAAACTCTTTAGTGGCACTACTTGCTTTCTCTCCTAACAAGACAAGCCACGCCTACTGACTACAAACTAGGAACCAATGAAAAACCACCTCCGTCGACCTCAACACAGACTTTTGAAATGATAACCTAATTACTTCGCCGCTGCGAACGCTACTCCGCCCTTTGCCTTAATCATTGTCAATAAAAAGTGTCAATAAGACTCCGCCCCGAAAACCAAAATTTCTCGCGTTCTGATTGGTTAATTCAACAAAGTTAATCGACTATTTTTTTTATTCGCGTCATAAACATTTTTTTCTAAGTTTGTGTCAGTGTTGATATCTGTGCGTGTGTGTTGGTATGAATTGGCTCAGTGGATAGACAATCGCCTTTCGGAACCGTACTACGCGGGTTCGAATCCAAGTTGTTCCGTCTACGTTCACATGTTGACTAATAAATACCCTTAGGAAAGGTATGAAGCCAAATCTTCCCTCCAGCTATGGGTTAAATAGTGCACAAGATCTCAACGGTGGATGTGGCAGATGATGTCTACAATGACACAACGGCATTGAAGGAGGACGAAGAAGGCTGCAACACCGCAACAGAGGATAGCCTCCAGTTGTCGTGGTTTTCTCCATGCCATTGGAACCAGGTCCTCCTCCTCCTCTGCCAAGGGGCCGTGTGGTGAATGCAGGTGCATCAGTCTTCCCACGGTAAAAAAGACATCACGCGCAGGCGTCTTCCCGAAAGGATCCACAAGTCCAAAACGGAGGACAGTCATACTCGAACACGAGTGACCGCCGATGATGATGGTGAATGGTTATATGTGTCAGAAAGTGAGGTTCTGTTAGTTTGTGTGTTGACATATGTGCGTATATGTTAGTGTAAAGAGTTCTCTGTGTCTATGTGCGTTTGTCCAAGTAGGTTTTCAAGGCCGGGTTAAGGGACCCCGCAGATTTCGCAATTGCGTGAGGAGTCGCAAGTTCCCTGGGGGCCAAAACCTCTTTTTTCGTAGTTTGAGATGAGAAAAAATGTACCAAACTAATTAATTATATTAAAAAATCATTATAATGCTTGTTATGTTCTGTGTGTAACAATATTATTTTATTAAAGAATATGCATGTCATACCCCTAGTTATTAGGACTGTGACAAGAATATTCTAAATAAAAGTATGTTGTCTGTCTCGACCCTACTAATAAGTAAGAATTAAAAGAAATAGTAACATTGCAATATAGTAAATTTTGTGACAAGAATATTCTTCAATAAAAGCATATCACAGCCCTAATTAAAGAATTAAAAGAAATGGTAAAATCGCAATATAGTCAAGTCTGTGACAATAATATTCTTAAATAAAAGCATATTATCAATGCCCTATTAATAAGTAAAGAATTAAAAGAAATGGTAAAACTGCAATATAGTCAAGTCTGTTATATAATAATCTTTAATAAAAACATTTTATCAAAGCCCTAGCTAATGCATATCTATCAACCTGTCGGCCTAGTGTCAAATTTGTATTTACGAATAAATATTGTACCTATCAACCAGTCTCTCTCTTCCTACGTCTTTCTCTTCCTCTTTCTTTCTCTCTAAGAAGCTTTTAGTATGTTGACGAGGTTCAAAAGTTGCGTTTTGTGGGTAAAGAGTCACCCAAGCAAATTCGGCCTGGTGGCCGCTCTGCCACGATGTTTTAGTGCTGTGTATCAGAGCACTGACTGTACGTTTGCTTTCATAAATGGGTTTACGACACTTTTCATCACTCGATGATTCATCACCTGACTATTTATCACTAGACTTTTCATCACGTAGTATTTTCATCACGTGGATAATTCATCACCCCGACATCGAGTACTTTTATCACCCTTAAGAAAAAAATACATTTTTCATGCAATAATGTTAATTATGTAATTATGTTTTTATTACATTAAATCTTTAGCTCTTTTGACAATTTTGGGGTTATTTTGACAAGAGATTATTAAAATCTATAAAGTGAATATCATCCTCTTTTTCAAACTTTAAAACAAATAAACAACAAAAAAGTTTATTTCAATTAATTTATTTTATATTTTTTTAATCTAAACAAACTTCTCTAAATAGTTTCATTTTATTTTAACTTAATGTTAGCAAACATCACAGAACTTAAATCTTTTTAAAAATGTCCAAGTGATGAGAAGGTTCGGAGTGATGAATTTTCAACGCGGTGAAAAAAAACCATGTGATGAAAAGTTTAGTGATGAATAGACCGTGATGGATAGCCGGGTGATGAATCGTCGGGTGATGAAAAGACCGTAAACCAATAAGTGCGTATATGTAACAGTTAGAAAGTAATTTGGGCTTGGGTTTCTCTGTGTGTGTGTGTGTGTGTGTGTGTGTGTGTGTGTGTGTGCGTGTGTGATTTCTTCAAATAATGGTTTTTGCATTGTAGTCCTGACTGTGTAGGCTTGAATATATATACGTGTGTGTTTGTGTTTGTGTCTGTCTCTGTGTGTGTGTTTGTGTGTGTGTGTGTGTGTGTGTGTGTGTGTGTGTGAGTGTGCAAACGTACAGATTGCGAATCTACCCGCACTTTTATTTGTTCTTGAGCGTCACGGGTGGCCTTTTCTTTAACTGGACTTTATAGAATATTAACTGTGAGGTTTTTATGGGCTGTGATTCTTTTATATGCCTTTTCTTCTTCTTCTTTTCCTTCTTCTTCTTCTTCTTCTTCTTCTTCTCTTCCTTCTTCTTTTTCTTCTTCTTCTCTTCCTTCTTCTTTTTCTTCTACTTTTCTTCCTTCTTCTTCTTCTCTTCCTTCTTCTTTTTCTTCTTCTACTTTTCTTCCTTCTTCTTCTTCTCTTCATCTTCCTTCCACTTCTTCTTTGTCTTCTCCTCCTCTTCTTATTCTTTTCTTCCTCCTTCTCTTCTTCTTCCTTCCTCTTTTTCTTCATCTTCTTCTTATTTTATCTTTATTCTCTCTTTTTCTTTTCTTCCATTCTTTTACTTTTTCTTCTTCTTTTTTCTTCTTTCTTTTCGTTCTCTCCCTTCTTCTTTTTCTTCTTCTTTTTCTTTTGCTTCTTCGTCTCTCTCTTCTTTTCTTATTCTTCTTCTTCTCTTCCTTCTTCTTCGTCTCCATCTTCTTCTTTTTCTTCATTTTCTTCCTCTTCTTTCTTTTCATTTTCCTTCTTCATCAATATTCTTTTATTTTTCAATTAATTATCATTCCTTGATCCTTTCTCTTCCACTCCAACTCGTCCTCTAACCCTTCATCCGAACTGTCTTTCTTTTCGCCCTTTCTGTTTTTCGCTTACTACCACCCATCACCCACCGGCTAATTCCACCAGCACCCCCAACACTACCAATGTCTTCCAGGGGTGGGTCGAGGTAGTTTACGGGAGATTCTGCTAGCAACTACTTTTGTTTTCACAATCAAGATAATAATATTCTTTTAATCCGAATAAAGACCAAAAAGTTAATTTTTTTGCTTTCTTATTGTTATTGAGCAAAAAAGACCTCTTCTCACCATTCTGCGTTGGGGTCGCAGTGTTGCAAAGCATCATGGCACTTGCATCTATTCATTCATCTATCTATCTATCTATCTATCTATCTATCTATCTATCTATCTATCTATCTATCTATCTATCAATTTATCTATTTATCTATCTATCTATCTATCTATCTATCTATATAATTCTGTTCATATCTCTATCTATCTATCTATCTATCTATCTATCTATCTATCTATCTATCTATCTATCTATCTATCCATCCATCCATCC
>JAUZSX010348319.1:0-10237 GCA_034780655.1 Idiosepius hallami
AGGGGTCACAATTATAAGATGAATGTGTCCTAGTATATAGTATTGTGGTCCTATTTAAGGGGTCACAATTATAAGATGAATGTGAACTAGTATATAGTATTGTGGTCCTATTTAAGGGGTCACAATTATAAGATGAATGTGACCTAGTATATAGTATTGTGGTCCTCTTTAAGGGGTCACAATTATAAGATGAATGTGTCCTAGTATATAGTATTGTGGTCCTATTTAAGGGGTCACAATTATAAGATAAATGTGTCCTAGTATATAGTATTGTGGTTCTATTTAAGGGGTCACAATTATAAGATGAATGTGACCTGGTATTGTGGTCCTATTTAAGGGGTCACAATTATAAGGTTAAACAGGCCTGGTATTTACTGTTAGCATTAAACGAGTGTACTCTCTGAATCTATAAAAAAAAAGATTGGATTTTCTGAAAAGATTTCAGCTTTAAGACAAACTGGAGAAGCTAATATCTAAAAAAAAAGTTATAAAAGACTTTTGCTAATAATTCTTATCGCTTCAGGATGTTTGATTGATTTGTTCTAAAAATACGAAAGCTCCTTCATCACTAATGACAAAAAATTCCCCCAGTATTTAGAAGTTGATTAAATTAATAAGATATAGGGTGATAATCGATATTTCTAATCAATTTTATTATAGACACACGATCGCCTAGTTGACGAGACTTAAGACAATGATGACAAATTTACTGAAGATAAAAGTCCGTCATGATGCATCTTGGGCATGGTGAAAAACTGCGACCACATTCTGAAAAATTTCTGCATCAGCATTAAAAACAAAATTAAAATAAGACGCAACTTTTAATAATTTATCAAAAAAGGTTTTTTCAACAAAACCCAATTTCTCTAAAAATTGTTTCTCTATAAAGAATGTTCTAGTAAAACCAGTTTCTCAAAAAGAATATTTCAACAAAACCAGATTTTTCTTCAAATTGTTTCTCAAGGAAGAATGTTTCAACAAAACCAGATTTTTCTATAAATTGTTTCTCTATGAAGAATGTTTCAACAAAACCAGATTTTACTACAAATTGTTTCTCTATGAAGAATGTTTCAACGAAACCAGATTTTTCTATAAATTGTTTCTCTATGAAGAATGTTTCAACAAAACCAGATTTTTCTATAAATTGTTTCTCTATGAAGAATGTTTCAACAAAACCAGATTTTTCTACAAATTGTTTCTCTATGAAGAATGTTTCAACAAAACCAGATTTTTCTACAAATTGTTTCTCTATAAAGAATGTTTCAACAAAACCAGATTTTTCTACAAATTGTTTCTCTATGAAGAATGTTTCACTAAAACCAGATTTTCCCACGATTTTTTGCGTTCATGCCAGGTTGTGTCTGCGCGCAGAGATTCAGAACTCAAATCAGTTGGAAAAAAATCAATTTAAATTTTGAATTGATGAATAATGCAGCATCCGGCATCTGAACGCTTTGGCATAAAACATGACCCAGTGAGAACTTTGTATCTTATCGAAAGTTTACGGGTACATTAAAGAAGAAGAACAAGAAAGCAGAGAAGAATAAGAAGAAGAAGAAGAAGAAGAAGAAGATGAAGAAGAAGAAATGAATTGAAAGAAGAAGAAGAAGAAGAAGAAGAAGAAGAAAAAGAAATGAATCGTAAGAAGAGGAAGAAGAAGAAGAAATGAATCATAAGAAGAAGACGAAAAGAAGAAAGATGAAGAAGAAGCAATGAGTGAGAAGAAGAAGAAAAAAGAAGGTTAAGAAGAAGAAGAAGAAGAAGAAGAAGAAGAAGCAATGTATGTGAAGAATAACAAGAAGAAAGAAGGTGAAGAGGAAGAAGAGGAAAAAAGAAGAAATGAACGAAAAGAAAAGGTAGAAGAAGAAGAAGACGAGAAAAAGAAGATGAGAAAAAAAGAAGAAGAAATGAATGGGAAGAAAAGGGAAATGAAGAAGAAGAAAACAGCAGGGAAGGAGGGAGAAAAAAAAGAAGTAAAAGTAAAAGAAGACTGAGAAGAAGACGGGGGAAGAGGAGAAGGGAAAGAAAGAAAGAAAGAAAATGTCATTAATTGAATCTGCACAAAAAACTATTAGAGACAGGCACGCACACAGTCACACACACACACGCACACAGTCACACACACGCACACAGTCACACACACGCACACAGTCACACACACACAGAGTCACACACACACACGCACGCACTCACACACACGCACGCACACACACACACACGCGCTCTCACACACGCGCACACACCCTCACACACACACGCAAGCCACACGCAAACCACACGCTCACACAAACGCACTCACTTACACGCACGCAAAACGCATACACACATGTGCTCTCACACACACACGCACACATCCTCACCCACACGCAGACCACACGCTCCAACGTACGCACACACACACACACACACTCACACACACAAACGCACACACCCTCACACACACGCAAGACACACGCAAAACAAACGCTTACACACATGCACGCACACATGCACACGCGCACATGCGCACGCTCACACACACACACACACATACGCAAACCACACGCAAGCACAGACACATGCTCACTCTCACACACACATACATGCGCACACACACATGCACACGCACTCACACATACATACGCACGCACATGGTGAGGTACACTCGTACCTACATGCATACCCACAGCACACGCGTTCATACAAACACATATAGGCGTATACACACATGCACATGCATTGACTCCCACATACAAGCACAGATATATGCATAAATAGAAACATGCACACACATATTTACTCACATGCACATACATACATACTCACGCACATATATGTGTGCATTCATGTATACATACATGCACACTCATGGTTATACACAGACACCCATGCAAACACATAAACACAAATACATTCACACATGCACACACACACACATATATTTATACACACATGAACATAGATACATATGCATACATACACACATACACTTACATTCATACATACAAAAATGCATACATATACACATACATACACACATGCACACACATACATACAAACATGCACACATATACACATTCACACATACACACACATACACATACACACATAACTACATACAAACATTCATACACACAAATACATGCACACAAATACATACACACTAATAAATACACACACACATTTATGCACACAAATACATACACACCCATAAATAATGGCACACATATAAACACACATTCGTACACACATATGCATACATAAACACTTACACACACACATAAATACATACAGAGAGAGAGAGAGAGAGAGAGGCACACACACACACACACACACATACACACATACAGGTACTACGCGCCACGCATGCAGCCGCATATCATAATGCAGCAGGCGTAATGCTGGATTGTCGTTTTAACTTTGGCGTCATTGAGTGTCAAGTATCCAATCAGAGAACACCCCTCCTTCCCTCACCACCAGTCACCCACACCCAGCTTTCCCCACCCAAACAAACAAACTCACAACCCTTGTTGTTTCTGTTAATCATCTTTCACGATAGAAACTGAAAATAAAATCTATTATAATAATCTATATAATAATCTACAAGTCCAAGTGAAATGCGAAATAAATATTTTTAGTGTTTGCTTGCTTGCTTACTTGGTGGGTTGGTTGGTTGGTTAATTGGTTGGTTACTTGGTTGGTTGCTTGGTTGCTTGCTTGGTATGTTGGTTGCGTGGTTGGTTGGTTGGTTGCTCAGTTAGTTGCTTGGTTGATTACTTGGTTGCTTGGTTGGTTACTTGGTTGCTTGCTTGGTTGGTTACTTGCTTGCTTGGTTGTTTGGTTGATTGCTAAGTTACTTAGTTGCTTGGTTGGTTATTTGGTTGGTTGGTTGCTTGTTTGCTTGGTTGGTTACTTGGTTGTTTGGTTGATTACTGGGTTACTTAGTTGCTTGGTTGTTTGTTTGGTTGCTTGGTTGCTTGCTTGGTTGCTTGGTTGGTTACTTGGTTGTTTGGTTGCTTAGTTGGTTATTTGGTTGCTTGCTTGCTTGGTTTATTGCTTGGTTACTTAGTTACTTGGTTGGTTGTTTGGTTGCTTGGTTGGTTATTTGGTTGCTTGCTTGCTTGGTTGCTTGCTTGCTTGTTTGGTTGCTTAGTTGGTTACTTGGTTGCTTGGTTACTTGGTTGCTTAGTTGGTTGTTTGGTTGCTTAGTTGGTTACTTGGTTGGTTGATTGCTTGGTTTCTTAGTTACTTGGTTGGTTGTTTGGTTGCTTGGTTGGTTATTTGGTTGCTTGGTTGGTTGCTTGCTTGCTTGCTTGCTTGCTTGGTTACTTAGTTGTTTGCTTGGATGTTTGGCTGCTTGGTTGGTTACCTGATTGCTTGGTTGGTTGGTTGATTGCTTGGTTACTTGGTTGTAATTGATTACATAACAAGGCAGCTTCATTTTCACGTAGTTGTTTATATTTTCTTGGCACCAACCCAAGTTAGGCACAGGGCCATTTTTATGTGCTCATTAGATCCCTTGGCTTTTAAAATATATGCTGCTCTTCATCTAGATAAGTGACTCTCCTATATAAGTTAACGAGCCCCATCTACCCATGACAGCAGTAAATAAATGCAATTGTTTGAACCTATGTAATAGGATTCCAGAGTCAAAGCTTTGTTACTGTGAGCAGGAAGATCTCTCCTCACCAGTTTGGGCTTGGATTAATCTTCCCGTTGTTATAGAGTTTTAACAATCTCAAGTTAAACTGAGACTCCCATTCCTCACTCTAGGGGGTAACTCTAATAGAGGATGTTAATAGTCGCTGGTTGTCTATATGAGGGAGGGGGTTTGGGAAGGAGAAGGCCTTTCAGTTGGAATGCCTACTGCATTCGACTGATCATACCACAAATTACCAAATGGTCATCCATGTTAGTAGTTAACAGGCTCTATGTTGCTTAACTTTGGGGATCCTTTTTTTAAAAAAACCTTTATCAAATGGTGGATAAGAACTTTTAACAAAAAATTATTGTTCTTGACATTAAATAACCTAATGAGGTTGATATGGATTAAATAGCACATATTGTGTTATTTAAAAAAACTACTTGTGGACAAGAAGAATTTTAATAAAAAAAAATCATTGTTCTTAGCATTAAATGACACGAAAAGGTTGATATAGATTAATTGTGTTATTCAAAAAACTTCCTGCGGACAAAAAAAGCATTGATATAAAATGATTTTTCTTGGCATTGAATTATCTGAAAAGGTTAATATGCCATAAAACAAAACAAGCTGAACAGAATAGAAATGAAACGATGCCTTTGTAAACAAACTGTGAACAATATCATCATCTTTAATATATTCATCATTAGCTGCCTTTGGCGGACGGAGGTCGTTATCTCGGGGGAGCAACTCATCTACGTGAAGGGCAACACTGAATGCAAAAAGCCCAGGTATATAAAGCACATAGAAATGGCCTTGTTATCTCGGGGGAGCAACTCATCTACATGAAGGGCAACACTGAATGCAAAAAGCCCAGGTATATAAAGCACATAGAAATGGCCTTGTTATCTCGGGGTAGCAACTCATCTACGTAAAGGGTAACACTGAATGCAAAAAGCCCAGGTATATAAAGCACATAAAAATGGCCTTGTGTCTAACTTGTGTTGGTGGTCGACCAAGTAAATATAATATTGTTATATTTAATAAAGAGTTTGTTTTTTTGCACGAGTTGTTTTTTTTAATATTTTTTCATGGCATATGATCTGCAAATACATTTTTAGCGATGCCGTTTCTTTAATTAACAATAGACAGTTTTTGCTAAATGAGAAAAAAAGAAAGGAAAAGCTGTCATCTGATGTGCTCGAGAGAGAAATTAAATTGTGAGAGAAGAAATAGCTTTGTAGGTGCATAATCATTGCAGTTCCAGCCTAAGGAAGACTGCAAGGCAGCAGTAAGAATTGGAGTCAGTGTTCCCCTCTGTTAGGCTTTTTGGGAGGGTGGTTAACCCTGAGCAGGCTAACCTTTTTCCAAAGGAAGACTGCCTAGCAGCAGTAGGATTTGGAGTCAGTGTTCCCATCTCTTAGCCTTTTTTGGAGGGTGGTTAGCCCTGAGCAGGCTAACCTTTTTCCAAAAGAAAACTACAAGACAGCAGCAGGATTTAGAGTCAGAGTTCTCATTTGTTAGCCTTTTTGGGAGGGTGGTTAGCCCTGAGCAGGCTAACCTTTTTCCAAAAGAAGACTGCAAAGCAGCAGTAAGAACTGGAGTCAGTGTTCCCATCTGTTTGCCTTTTTACCGTTACAAGGCCCCCCCAAAAAATAGTGTTTCTCAACAATGTTGCCCTTCAGCAAGATGAAATACTCTTTTTTTGCCGTAACAAGGCCAACAAGTCAGTGATATTTCCCTGGGATTTTGTAATCAGTGTTGCCCTTGACCTAGATGAGTTACCCTCCCAAGTTACCGAGCCCCATCTGCCCGAGGCAGCTAAAGATAGATGCAGTTGTTTTGACTGGGATTTGAACTCAAGTAATACAATTCTATGGTCCGAGTATTTACCAATGCTCCACCTCGCTGTCTCACTAATTTAATTCTTTTGTTTAAATTCTGTTCAGAATCAAGTCTAATAGCTTGATTTAAACTTGAATGTTAATGGCAAAGTAAATAAAATGAAATGAATAATAAATAAATGAAGGTTGGTGATAAAATAGACTATTAATAATTATTAAAAACCAGAAAAACAAATTAAAAAAAAACAATCAGTAGACAATTTATTCAAGCATTAATAGCAATAAATTGAAGTCACCTAACCAGAAAAAGCAATTAACCTTGTTTACTCATATTTAAATGCTTGTATACTAGAAGTATTACTGGCCACCGAGGGTGGAGTATTGGCAAAATCTTAGACTCTAGAATTGTATTACACGAGTTCAAATCCTAGTCAAAGCTATTGACTAGGATTGACTACCATATATAAAATAAGATAAGGCATTACTTTTGGAATGAACACATAAATAGATAAATTTGAAAAATAAATAAATAGATATCTAAATAAACGTTGTGGCATTGAAGGTGGTGAGAGTAGGAACATGACTATTGGGTGAGAATAATAAGAATATATCTTTCAAGTTAAGGGTTAGTGGTACAGAAAAGGTTGGTTGGTTGGTTGGTTGGTTGGTTGGTTGGTTGAGTCAATGTCTAGATACAGCTCCGGGATAGCTCTCGCTGAGCGCAATAGGCTTGCTAGTTACATGCCAAATGGACAAGTCTATCTTAGTGGTTATCGGGGTGTGTACGTCCCCACAACAATAAATAAATAAATATTTTTAAAAAATGAATGAATAAATAAATAATAAAGTAAATAAATATAATTTAAAAAATGGATATAAAAAATGCGGTGCCCCTGCTACTTCTTTCGAGGATACGAATTGTCACACTACGTACATCCCTGTGCAATATGATGTTAATGAATTATCTTGTGCTGAAAAAAAAATTTATCTAAAGAAATAAATATATAGGTATATAAATAAAAAGCAGCGACGGTAGAGCATTGGTAAAAGCTCGGGCTCTGAGATCGTATTATGCGAGTTCAAATCCCAGTCAAAACCATTACTTTCACTCCAGCAGCCTCGGGCATCTCGTTAACTCGAGAGAGCAACTCATCTATGTGAAGAGTAACACCGAATGTAGAAATCCCAGGTAAGCACATGTAAAAATGGCCTTGTACCAAACTTGGATTGGTGCTCACCAAGTAAATATAATAAATAAAAACAATGAATGAATAAAGTATTTAAAAATAAATAAATAAATAGAATAAAATAAAATAAAATAAAATGAATAAATAATTCAAATAAAATGAAAGAAAGCTTCGGTTTTTTTTTCTCATTTTTTTTTTTTTTTTTATATTTTTCATAGCCTTTATATATTTTTTATATACAAATTGTTACACTACGTACATCCCTGTGCAATATGATATTAATGAATTATCTTGTACTGAAAAAAATAATTATCTAAAGAAATAAATATATAGGTATATAAATAAAAACAATGAATGAATAAAGTATTTAAAAATAAATAAATAAAAAGAATATAATAAATAAATATATAGGTATATAAATAAAAACAATGAATGAATAAAGTATTTAAAAATAAATAAATAAATAGAATATAATAAATAAATAATTCAAATAAAATGAAAAAAAGCTTCGTTTTTTTTTCTTAATTTATTTTTGTTTTTTTTTATCTTTCTCATAGCCTTTATATATTTTTTATTTTTCCCCACCATATTGTTTTTCTTCCACCAGTTCTTCGTTCTTTTAATGGTTGGCTCATATTTGAGCTAAGGTGGGCATCTCAAGTGGATCGTGCACATTGGAACCATCTCAAGGTTCTTTATTATTCTCTGATTGTCCAAGTGCAGTGGTTTCAGCACAACTCAATAGTGTGGTCACTAAATGCAGAAAAGATGAGAAAAGAGAAGATAAAAGAATGATCACTTAACCTATTTTCTTTTCAATAGACTTGAATCCCAATCAAAATGGCCTCCATGTTGTTTTATGACTCAAATCCAATGCCTTCCACACTATCAAAGTTTAGCAACATTACATTTGTCACTGCTTATCAATTCAAGTTGATTCAGTTCAGTTTGGATTGTTTTTCTAAGGCGACATATCAATCCTTGTTTATTTATTGGCTATTTGTTGGTTGATTGACTGGTTTGGACGTTGGCTATCTGGCAAGTAGGTTGATTTGCTGGTTGGTTGGTTGGTTGGTTGGTTGGTTGGTTGGTTGGTTGGTTGGTTGGTTGGTTTGGTCACTAGCTATCTGGCAAGTTGGTTGGTGGTCTAGTTGGTTTATTTGGTTGGTTGGTTGGTTGGTTGGTTGGTTGGTTGGTTGGTTGGTTGGTTTGGTCACAAGCTATCTGGCAAGTTGGTTGGTGGTCTAGTTGGTTTATTTGGTTGGTTGGTTGGTTGGTTGGTTGGTTCACTGTTTGGTTGGCTAGTTGGTTGGTTTGGTTGATTGGTTTAGTCAATGGCTATCTGGCAAATTTGTTGGTTGACTAGTTGACTTGTTTGTTTGTTTGTTTGATTGGCTGGTTCGTTAATTCACTGTCTGGTTGGCAAGTTGGTGGGTTGACTTGTTGGTTAGTTTATTCACTGTCTGGTTGGCTAGTTGGCTGATTGGCTGGTTGGTTGGTTTGTTTGTTTGTTTGGTTAATTGGTTTATTGGTTAGTTGACTGATTTACTATATGCTTGGTTGGCTGACTGGTCTATTGTTTAGTTGTTTTGTTAGATGGTTGGTTGTTTGGTTTGTTTGTTTGTTCATTCATTGACTGACAGAGTTGTTGGTTGGTTAGTTGGTTGGTTCTTATTAATAGATAAGAATAACGAGGAGATAGATGAGTAAAAGAAGGTTTCTTTTTTTCTTTAAATTATCATGCATCTGAGATGAAGTGACACACACACACATATATGCAAACACAAAGACGGGCATGGTTACCTATACACACACATAGACAGACAGACATTCACATACAGAAAAAGACAAACACATATTCTGTTTTCCTCACATATATGCCGACCTCAAAAATTAAGAGGAAAAAAAAATATTTTGCTCATCTACCTCCTTGTTACTCGACAACCACCAGCATAACCGCCACCACCAATTGCAACCAACCAAACAACCAGTCAGTCAGTCAACTAAATAACCAAATAATCAACCAACCAACCAACCAGTCAGTCAGTCAACTAAATAACCAAATAATTAACCAACCAACCAGTCAGTCAGTCAACTAAATAACCAAATAATCAACCAACCAACCAACCAACCAGTCAGCCAGTCAACTAAATAACCAAATAATTAACCAACCAACCAACCAACTAACCAACCAACCAGTCAGTCAGTCAACTAAATAACCAAATAATCAACCAACCAACCAACCAACCAACCAACCAGTCAGTCAGTCAACTAAATAACCAAATAATCAACCAACCAACCAACCAACCAACCAGTCAGTCAGTCAACTAAATAACGAAATAATCAACCAACCAACCAACCAACCAACCAACCAACCAGTCAGTCAGTCAACTAAATAACCAAATAATCAACCAACCAAGCAACCAAATAAATATAATTTGTCTAAAAGCTGCTGGATAAGACATTTTTTTACATTTTACACCAGAAATGTTTAAGTTGGTAATACTAAATTTTAACACCCATGGGTGCCATATTTAGTGATAGTTAGTTCAAACTGCATATGAACACCCATAGGTGCCATATTT
>JAUZSX010348330.1:0-10235 GCA_034780655.1 Idiosepius hallami
CCTTCACCTAGATGAACTGCTCTCCCGAGCTAACGAGTCCCATCTGCCCGAGGCTGCTACAGTGAAAGTAATGGTTTAGACTGGGATTTGAACTCGCGTAACACGATCTCACAGCTTCTACCAATGCTCCACCGTCGCTGCCTAATATATATATATATATATATATATATATACATGGTTCCAGTTATCTATGGACTTTGTTGACATGCCTTCAGTAAACTGTTTGCAGGCTTTCTTGTGTATTGCTTTCAGAAGAGGCTCCCTTCAGGAGTGACAGCTATGCACACTAATTTGATGTAGTATGCTGTGTATGGTCTGAATACTAACAGGCTGACCCTCAACCTCTTTAATGTCTGCAGCAATGCTCTGCACTCCTACACTGATCTTTCCAAGAAAGTATTTAAATATGATGCCAACTGGCATGCGCTCAGCTTCTTTGCATTACCTACCCGAGGCCTATTCTGAGTAGACCCTGCTCTTTTAAAATGCTAGATAATCTTAGCCAGGTGGCTGCAGCTCAGTTTCAGGGTGTTGGCAATCTTTTTGTAGCCTTGTTGCAGCACATGAAGATGGACACATTTTCATGTAGTGCAACTGCAACAATAGATTTTTTCAGTGTGTTCTTTGCTATGAATAGCCATGCTCGGATCTTCAGGGTCGTGAGAGAGAGTGTGAGAGCTGCACTACAAATTTGAATACAGCTGCTTCCTATGAATGCGGGTGTATAGTCAATGCTAATGAAATACTTGACATTTTGGCAGGAAAATAAAAATTAGATTGATTTGGTGTAGTTTTTTTTTAGGGTTGAACTCACTTTTGTTTTGGAGTTAGCTTTTAATGGCTATATTTTGAGTTATTTTGGGAGGAAAATAAATTAATCAGTTATGTATGTTACATTTCATTGAATCAAAACTTCATTTTGCCATGAGGAGAGTTACTTAATATCGGAAGAAATGTGAGGTGTGTACTCACTTTTATGATACACTGTATATATGTATTCTCCTGGTGTTCATGATGAAATCTGGATACAAAATACATTATCTCTCTCTCTCTCTCTCTCTCTCTCTCTCTCTCTCTCTCTCTCTCTCTCTCTCTCTCTCTCACACACACACACATTAAGGCAGCGATGGTGGAGCATTGGTTAAAGCTCGGGCACTGGAATCGTATTACGCGAGTTCAAATCCCAGTCAAAACCATTAGTTTCACTTTAGCAGCCTCGGGCAGATGAGGCTCATTAACTCGGGAGAGCAGATCATCTAGGTGAAGGTAACACATTATGTAAATAGCCCAGATAAGAGCACGTAAAAATGGCCTTGTGCCAAACTTAGGTTGGTGCTCACCAAGTAAATATAATATATATATATATTAATCTGTAGGGAAAGTTTGCCTATATTTAAAGTTAAAGTGCTCAATATAAGTGATATTGTGTGTAGTAAATAAGCGTAGACATGTTGTCTATGGCCTTTGGTGAATATGGGACAGTCATGTAAGGCCACTGACTCTGTGTCTACACTTATCTATCACAGATGCATATATACAGGGTGCCCCCACAAAAATTATACACTTTTTAGCAGCTGATGACAAGTGCATGATGTTCATCATCACTTTCCTTCTCTGGTAGTCTCTGGCCAAAAATGGAAATCAGTTTGAGAACAGGCAGTAGAAAATGTATGTAGATGTTGTTATCAGTGGATGTTGTTTATAGCAATTGTTAATGTGTTTATAAGTTTTAATTTTTTTTTTTTGTTTATTTATTTTTAGGATATTTTTTTAGCTGGACCATGTTTTCGTATGCCACAATGATAGTAGTAGGGTAAGTTCAAAAAGTTAAGTTGAAACTAAATATAGATATCCATGAGTGTGTACATTTATTTATGATTTTATGTTGGATTTGTTTTATTGAGGAAGGGTTTTTAATTTTGATTATTTTTACTTACATCTTAGCAGAAAACCAATTTAAAACAAAAATACTCAAAATTAATTCCTATTAAGCATATCATCCCTGTAGTTTTGAATAAATGAAACAGCAAAAATATACAATATTTAACAAATTATTCCTAAAGTAACTAAAATCTAATTTTTTTTTTTAATCCAGATTTTATGATTTAAAGAAATTCTTTTTTAAAGATATATTATTATTTTATGTATATTTATTATCCATACTATTATTTCTGTTTAAAAATTAATGACATTGACTTTGATTTTTTTTCTGTCTAAAAATTTAAGGATTAAAGACAATATTTTAACAGCTGAACAAAATCAGAATGCAAGGAAACGATAAACTGTCTGAAACAGTTTAATAAAAATTTTAATAATGACAGAGATCAGGACAATAGCCTGCATAATTGATATATAGAAAATCCTGTCATATCTCATTGATTAAAAAAAATAATCATTATATGCATAATTATGCAAATATTTCTTTTCACAACTTTCCTTGGCTAGATTTATTTTATACACAAAATTTTCTTTTAATGCCTTTTATTTGAATTGTATTTATTTCATAAATTTAAGTGGAGATAAGTTGTAGCTCATCTTAAGCCTAAAGATCACATTTCATCCTTTGGTTCCTAATGGCCCGATATATCAGCCATCTGTTGACAAAGGCAAAAAAATACACACCGATATTTTTTCTCCAATATAGTCGTCTAATAAAATGCATCTGAGTGAGTGACTAGTTGGTCATTTTGCTAAGTCAGCGTTCTAAGAATTAAAGTCAACACCAATGCTATTAAACACAATTTAAATTTTTATCATTACTAATTTATGTGATTTATACATAATTAGTGGAAGGAAATTTCTTAGTCTCAAATCCATATTTACAAAGATAGATCATATAAGACAAACACTATGCCAATATGTGAATGCTTTAAGAAGCAGTGAAGGTGAAGGAAATCAATGTAGTGAGTGATAAAACTGAATTTCTTTTACTATTGAATTTAGAAATATCAATGTTTGAAATGCTGAGACTCCATTAAAAAAATAGTTCATTGATAGACTGACAAATTATAAATTTTAGCATGTTATAGCATAATTTGTTCATTGTGATAGACTTGATAACTTTCATAGAAGACATGACAAATACACAAATTGCTTGATCATATTTTCGTAAAATTGCTTGCTCTTATTTTCGTAAAATTGCAAATATTAAAATAAATAACTAATGATATTAATAATAAATTTATAACTTTTCTAAAATGATTTTTTATTTTAAGATTATCTAAGCATAGTTATATTCTTTTTCCCAAATTTTTTAATTTAGTAAATGTATTTATCTTTTAGTTATGTCTTACATCACCTATTCAAAATGGCGTCAATGTCGTCCGTCGTCATGTAAGTAAAATATTAAAAAATACTATTATGAGGGTCGGTTAGATTACTTAACTGATAAAATTATGATTTTTTAACTGAACAAATAGAACATGGATTTAAAATTATTTCTGCCTGTTTAAAGCTTTACTTGTTCTATAAAACTCTGTTAATTTCCATTCAAAACAATAAAGCATTGAAAGCAACCTTCTTTAGTTGTTTGTATTTTTCTCCAACCTTGACGCATTCAACGTGAGAAATAATGAAAAAAAACGAAAATAAAGATCATTTATTGAATTTATTTCTTTTGACTTCTCTAGAGATTCCAAAATTATCTCATTTCAGAAAACTTAAGACACAAGCTGATGCCTTTTTCTTCATTGTGGTAAAAAAGGGGAGGAAAAAAGTAATTTTTATAATTTAGGCATGAAATCACGCAGAAAGATATTAACATGCTCTATGAAATTATTAAGGCATATACAACACACTGTCATATTTCTTTTCCGTCGGAACTTATTTTTTCCGGAGATATGAATGTTTTTTGTGTTTTTTTTCTCCAAAAGGAAAGGTTCCCAAGGGTTGGTGTTAGGCCTGATTTGTAGCAAATTATTAGTATTAAGTGTTTGTTTGGGGGTTGGTGTTAAGATTGATTTTTGATAGATTTGTAAAGAAATTCTATAAGAAAAAAATATTTTATGCTAGAGTGATTTTACGCCTAGACAATGAAAAATTGGGCACTGTGTCCCCTGGGGCTAAACCAGCCCTTTGGGGGTCTATTTAACGTTCCTGTCCAAAATATCGTTATGTATGTCTTTTTTTATGCTCCACCATTCACTGTGCACTTATGAGGGACCAGGCATGCTTCACTTGTTTATTTTGATTTTTAAACAGCTCTTTGGAGAGAGAGCTTTCAGTCAAATTTTTTTTTTTTTTTTAATTAGCAGTTGTTTTAGATTTCAAATGAGAATGTGTAGTAAACACGAATTGAATAATTAGTGCCTGGTCAACAACAACCTAAACTGAACAAGAAATTTTGGTAGATTTTTAGTTTAAGAATTAAATCACAACAGTAAATAAAATTATATTTTACTTGTAAATTTTAGTGTGCTGAAAAATAATCTGCAATCTGTTTTTGGAGCAATTCAACCCCCCTCCAACCCTAATCATGGCCCCTCCCCACTTAATACTAATTTGCTACAAAAGTCAACTCTAACCTTTACCTGTGATAACCTTGGTCCAAAATCATCTAATGTACATCCTTTGCGGGCAGACAATTCTTTTAAATTGAGAATATTCCATGCTCAGGTTTTGCACCCGGCAAAAACACATTTTGGTGTTTACGCATGCAAGGAACATTTTTAAGCGTCCAAAGAACACCATTAATACCATTCCAAATAACTTCACCAACAAAATATAATTATGATCCATTAAAAAAAAAAAATTTTTGAACAATAATTTTGCATAGGAAAAGAAATACAAGAATATTTCATTGAACATGTTTTTATTTTTGCTTAAACTTTAAAAAAATATATAAAATTTTATCATAATCTTCATATTTCCAAACTTTAACATGAACACGATCTTATATGACATTTAAAAAAATGTTAATATTGATATTTATTTAGAAAAAGATAGTTCTCAAATTTGAACATTTCAATTTTATTTAAATATTCTATTTTGAGACAGATATGATCAAAAAAGGTGATACTTGTATCCAAGTACAAAGATGTATTACCGGCTGAGAATAGCTTTTTCAAATTGGCAAAGCTGGCTGCAAATATCAATGGTCTAAAAATAGAATAGAAATAAAAAAATGTCTGAATATGCGTGATTATTTTGATCGAGACTGTCACTTTATTTTGTTTTGTTTTTTCTACCCTGTGCGATGCTGCTATGTACAGCATCTTAACTACCAAAACTGTGTTATCATCCATAGTTGGTGGCTGATGAGGACAGGGTAAGACATGTGCAATCGTACGGTGTATGCAGATTATAAATAAAATCTCAGTGACTTGTTCAAATAAATTACAAACAATTATTTGGAAATATGTGTGTGTGTTCAGATTTTTTTTTTTTTTTTGTAGTTTTTAAAAATATTAAAATCCTGTGAAACAAGACACAACCAAAAAAAAAAAAATTCTACTTGTAAATCTCTCTTTGTGACAAAATAGAAAAAAAGGTTTATGAATTTCTATTGAATAACACAAGCATAATGATAGGACAAATTAGTAAAGGAACAAATATTTTTATAAATGATTTTATAATCATAAAATTAAAGAATGAAGAAAAGGCCAAGGAAAACAAAAAAAATGAATGTATCTTCCTTTTCTCTCATATAAATGAACAAAAGAAATGAAACAAAGTATCCAAACACAGCATGTCCGTTACTTAAAACCTATTTTGGTGACTACTTACAACAAATTAGCAGTTATCAGACAAAAATAACGAAAATTCAATACAATAGAATATGAATTATTATTATTAAAATTATTATTATAACCACATTCAACCAATTCATCTCCATCTGAATTCAAAATAGTTTTTTTCATTTGTATATCAATATTTTTCTTTTTTTTTAATAGGAATACAGCTAAAGTTGCAATTGCAGGGGGTGCTGTGTATTACACAGTACAACAAGGTGTGTGGAGTACAACAAGTGAAGGATCTCAAGCTCTTGATAATGTTAGAAAAACTATTTTGCCAGCAACAGCAAGTGAATACATTGAAAAGGTAAAAATTATTGCATTTTAAACTTGAGTTGTGTTTTTTTTTTGACGGGAAAAAAATATATTGACCCCCCGTCAATATATTTTTTAAACAAAAATGTACTTTAAGTGGCATTAAAGATGAGGAAAATTACAAATACACAAAGTATTTAAATCCTACAAAAAGCTGCAAATACAAGCAGTATTTTAAATCAAATTGAGGAATAATTTCAATAGAACGAAAAATTATATGAGACCAGATTTAACACATGCACAAATCAAAAAATATTGTTTATAAACAGTGAAATTTATCAAAGATTTGAACCTTTTATAAATTTCACTATCCTCTTATCAATCAGTTAAAAATTACCTCCAAAATCACCTAAAAATGATTCATTCTTAATTTTCCAAAAATTTTCTTATCTAAAATATGTTTTAAACTTTAATTTATGAGTTTAAATATAGTTATATTGATAATATAGTTTAACATTCATTATAGATTGGATGCTATCCTTAAATTACAGATAAATAATTTTTGAAAAGCCTTACAATGAATTTTCTTTTTTGGATAAAGTTATTTGACTTTTTTTTTCTTCTGTTTTTTATGATTTATTAGATTTATTCAAAAAGGATTTTTTTTATTAAGTTTAATTATTTCTTTCCTTTTTTGTATTAAAATTAAATCTGAATTTTTTAAATGACAATTTTTCTCTTTTTTGTTTTCCAGATTCCTTCTCTTCGGGGAATGTACTCATCGACCCTTGGATTGTGGAATCAAGGTAAAAAAAAACTCTTTATTTTTTCTTGATTATATTTAGTGACAAATACTAAACCTGTTAAGAATGTATAGTCATATATAAGTTATTATTTGGTCTAAAGAAACTGCTTAAATTAAAAAAAAATAATTTTAATTCTTAACATTTGGAAACAGCTTAGATAATAATATGTTAAGAATTAATATTTTAATTATACTTTCATTTCAAAAGTACATTCTAATGCAAAACTAATTTTTAGATTTTTTTCTTAATATATTTTCTCAATTTCCAAATCTTTTTTAGGTGTTGAAACAATTTTCAGTTTTATGGCAAACTCCCCACAAAATGTTAAATACTACAGCAAAAAAGCGATGACGGAGGCAGTGAATGCTGTACGAAGCGACAGTTAGCTGTATAAGTGTACTACTTCAATTAAACACCACCTTCTTTTCAAAGTATGAACAATTAATTTACCCTGTAAACTTGGTCTTTTTATTTTATTAATACAAGAAATTTATTACCTTATGAATTTTTTTGCCACAAGCAAAAGAATAAAAGATAAAAGGATAAATAAAAAAAATACTTGAGTTAATAAACCTAACAAAGATAGTTTTATGCTTTATTTCACTCAAAATTTTATCCAAGAAGCAAAATGTTGAATCCATTTATTTTATAATTGCACAGGTAGGTTTGATAAAAAGAATGAATTGAGTCTATTCAGTCTTTCAAAACTTGCACTTATTGTTTATTTTTTTTTTTAATTAAAAAAAAATAATTCAGGGTAATTTAAAAAATAGAAAAAGATTATTTCATTTATTCATGAAAAAACTGTCCTCAGAAATAATTAAAAAATTGCTTTTACAAATCATTATGCATTTTTAGACATGTGACATGATTTGATTTGTTGTAATTCTACTCTTGATGTAAATAAAAAATAGTGAAATAAAAATTGTTTTTCTTTTTTGTTTTCTTCCACATTTTACTTTACATCATTGTATGTTGTAAAAACAGACTTGAAATTTTAATGTTTGCTTATTTTATGCCAAAATATGATTTAATCAATGCTGCAATAGTTATTTACTTTCGACTAACACTTCCAACCATTATTAAAAGCAAAAATTGGGAAAATTGAATATTTATTTACAAATACATAAGAAGTAAAAGAGCAAAAAGTGGATTTTTCCCCCAAAAAAATGTACAATTCATTTGGGAAAAGATTTGAAACAAATGAAAAACACTTAGTTTTAAACTTATGTTATTCTTTCACTGCATCAGCAGCAGCAAACACACAAATGCATTCAATAATGAACCAAATCATAAATTATAAATCTGTCTTGTATCAAGCGTAGCTTTGTTATAAAAAGATCCCAGCCAGATTCACATTCATACATACATTACATCACACACGCACATAAAAAAAACACGTTAGATTATCACAGCAAAATATTGATTTAATAAAAGTAGTGTCCAAGCTGTTTGGGACACTGAATAGTAGATCAAATTTTGAAAAGAAAAACTTAAAGAGCAGTCAGACTAAGAGCTTTCATTATGAAAGGACAATCCTTTCAAAAAAAGAAATATAACGATCACAAACAGAACATTTCAAAAATCAACACTCTACTTAGTAAAGTCAGACAATGACTATATCAACATGAACTAAATCCAATATAACCCAATCTTGTTAGCACCTGATAACATTAATAAATGAAATTTTATCAAATATTAAAATGTTATAAATAAAAAAAATGAAAGTTTTCAACCAAAAATCAGTGTGTAGTGTTAATTTCAGGATTTAAATTAGAAATCAGGGCTTTTTAACAGAAACTTATTCATAGTCTGGCATTGTTTTCAGCATTTACATCATTTACATTTACAGCATTTACATCATTGTAAAAATCACAAAAACAAGGCCTCTTTAGCAAAAATCGCTGCGTAGCATTGTTTTCGTGTTTTAAACCGAAAATCAGGAAAACAAGGCCTTTTTAGCAAAAATCGTTTGCGTAGCGATGTTTTCGTGTTTTAAAGTAAAAAAATCACGAAAACAAGGCATTTTTTACTAAAAATCGTTGTGTTGCGTTGTTTCATGTTTTCAAGTGAAAATCACCAAAACCGGGCCTTTTTACTAAAAATAATTTTTCAACAATGTTTTCATGTATCGAAGTGAAAATCACAAAAACAAGCCTTTTTTACTAAAAATTGTTGTGTTGCGTTGTTTTCGTGTTTTGAAGTAAAAATCACAAAAAAAGGCATTTTTACTAATATTCTCTGTGCATGCAACGTTGTTTTCGTGTTTTGAGGTAAAAATCAGGAAAACAAGGCCTTTTTACTAAAAATTGTTGTTCAACGTTGTTTTCATGTTTTCAAGTGAAAATCAACAAAACTAGGCCCTTTTACTAAAAAGCGTTGTGTTGCGTTGTTTTCGTGTTTTCAAGTAAAAATCACCAAAACAATTCCTTTTTACTAAAAAGCGTTGTTCAAAGCTGTTTTCGTGTTTTCAAGTGAAAATCACCAAATCAAGGCCTTTTTACTAAAATGCTTTGTGATGCGTTGTTTTCCTGTTTTCAAGTGAAACTCACGAAAACAAGGCCTTTTTAGTAAAATCATTGTTTTCATGTTTTCAAATGAAAATCACCAAAACAAGGCCTTTTTACTAAAAATTGTTGTGTTGCGTTGTTTTCGTGTTTTTAAGTAAAAATCACAAAATCAAGCCCTTTTTACTAAAAGTCGTTGTTCAACGTTGTTTTCGTGTTTTCATATAAAAATCATCAAAACAAGGCCTTTTTACTAAAAAGCGTTGTGTTGCGTTGTTTTCAACAAAACGAGGCCTTTTTACTAAAAAGCGTTGTTTTGCTTTGTTTTCATGTGAAAATCAAGAAAACAAGGTCTTTTTACTAAAAATCGTTGTTCAACGTTGTTTTTTGTGTTTTCAAGTGAAAATTATCAAAACAAGCCATTTTTAGTAAAATTTGTTGTTCAACGTTGTTTTCACGTTTTCAAGTGAAAATCACGAAAACAAGGCCTTTTAACTAAAAATTGTTGTTCAACGTTGTTTTCGTGTTTTCAAGTGAAAATCACCAAATCGAGGCATTTTTACTAAAAAGCGTTGTGTTGCGTCGATTTCGTGATTTCAAGTGAAAATCACCAAAACAAGGCCTTTTTACTAAAAATCGTTGTTCAACGTTGTTTTTGTGTTTTCAAGTGAAAATCACCAAAACAAGGCCTTTTTACTAAAAGTCGTTGTTCAACGTTATTTTCGTGTTTTCAAGTGAAAATCACCAAAACAAGGCCTTTTTACTAAAAAGCGTTGTGTTGCGTTGTTTTCGTGTTTTCAAGTGAAAATCACCAAAACAAGGCCTTTTTACTAAAAATCGTTGTTCAACGTTGTTTTCGTGTTTTCAAGTGAAAATCACCAAAACAAGGCCTTTTTACTAAAAGTCGTTGTTCAACGTTATTTTCGTGTTTTCAA
>JAUZSX010348341.1:0-10235 GCA_034780655.1 Idiosepius hallami
TGCTATGCAAATCTGAATCCGTCTGTCCCTATTTTATCCACACCGACACTCACTAACAAACAAACACACACACACACACACACACACACACACGCTTATATATATATTTATATGGGAGTGATTACCTTAAGGCAGAGCTGAGCCGAAAATTTATATGCAGATACGTAGAGACACTGTTTATAGGGGAGTCGAAATCTATGAGTTCTGACAGTTTGGTCCAAGGAGGATGAGACTACGAGAGTTGAAATGTTGTCGAAGGAGAAAAAGCCGCAGGAATAACACCCTCTACCCAGACCCTTAATCACGGACACGAAAAACAAAAAAAGAGCCACAAGTATGACTCATTCTAGAATCCACGGTTCTCAACTTGAGTACCACCTCTCTTTTTACTTTTTTATCAGCCTCTTCTTATTATTAATATTATTATTGAATTCTCTCACCGGCCACACGCAACAATTGCGTGCTGGTCGTAACCGGTGGTTTTCACTGCAGACAGAGTTACAACAAGTCTCCTCTAGGCATCGAGGGTGAGGGAGCATAGGTAAAAAGTTTGGAATCTTGAATCGCGTAACACGAGTTCAAATCCCAATTATAACCATTGCATTTACTTTCAAACTACAGATCAACGTAGCCCTGGAGATAGGCAATCGTACTTTTGAACCGTGATAGGCAGATTCGAATCCAAGTTGTTCCATCTACGTTGATATGGTGACTAATACCTTTGGAAAAGGTATGAATCCCCATCTTCCTTCCAGCTATGGATTAAATAGTGAAACTTGTGTTATTAAAAAAAACTATATGAGTATAAAATAACGTTTATCATAAGTAATCGTTCTCGGCATTAAAATGACTTAAAAAGGTTGATATGCCGTTAAACACAAAACAAACAAACAAAACTTTTAAACTGTACAGTCAAATGAGTCACCAGTTCCCACTAGATCACCGAAGTTAAGCAACATAGAGCCTGTTCAGTAATGAGATGGGTGACCACCTATCACGTACTGGGCCAGTGTGCCGCCAGAGTGCCAAGCACCAAATGCGCAGTGCTAACCACCCTACCAGGCGAATATAATAACGATTACGAAACCGACGCCTTGAGTTCGACCCTACGCCCTTTAGAGAACTAAAAATAATAATTTACTTTCAGATATATGAGGCCGTGAACTCAATGAAGGCAACTCATCTATGTGAAGGGCAACACTGATTACAATATTCAAGGCAGAGCTGTGCTCCCGCAGACCCCACAATGGTGGGGAGGGCGCAAGCTCTTTAGGGGCCCAAAGGCTCCTGGTTTCACAGATCTTTTGTCATGCAAAAAATTTCCAAACTAATTATTTGTTAGAATTAATTAGAAAATCATTATTACACTTGAAATATGCATCTATCGATCTATCTATCTTTCTTCCTATCTCTCTCTATATATATATTTGTGTATGAATGTATGATGGTCAAATATATACGTATGTGTGATGGTGGTAATGATGCTGCTGCTGCTGCTGCTTCTGCTTCTGCTTCTGATGATGATGATACGGATGATGATGATGCGGATGATGATGATGCAGATGATGATGATGCGGATGATGATGATGCGGATGATGATGATGTGGATGATGATGATTAATATGGTGGTGGTAGTGATGACGAAAAGATGATAATACTGATGATGACGATCATGAATAGGGTATTGGTGAGGCTGCTGATGATGATAATGGTGATGATGATTGTGATGATGATGATGATGATGATGATGATGATGATGTTGATGATGATTTGAATACTAAAAAAAACAATATCTAACGTTTGTTAACAAATATTTGTAGGGAACAAATGAATCCCCCTTTTTTTTATTCGTTTTTATTTTTTTTTTTTTTTTTTTGATCGATCCCCTAAAGAGGTCCATTGCTGCGACAACAATGGGAGTAAATGCAGGGGCACGTTCGAGACGATCCTTTGAAAACTAATCCCTGGATTAACGTGGGGGGGGGCTATTGATCGGACATCAGATCGAACCCATTTCGGGGCAATGGACAACGAGGAATAAATGAAGGCCCTTAACATTAACAATAAGCGGGATTTAAATTCATTGCGCAGGTTTGCTTTCCTAATCTCCGCAGAGCCGATTGTTGGATTGTTTGGTTTTCTTTTACGGCATGTCAACCTTTTTAGCAGTGACGGTCGTGCATTGGTAAAAGCTCCGGCTCTGGAATCGTATTACGGCGAGTTCAAATCCCAGTCAAAAACATTTACTTTCAATTCAGCAGCCTCGGGCAAATGGGGCTCGTTAAATCGGGAGTGCAGCTCACCCATGTGAAGGGTAACACCGAATGTAAAAAGCCTGGATAAGAGTACGTAAAAATGGCCTTGTGCCAAACTTGGTTTGGTGCTCACCAAGTAAATATAATATCAACCTTTTTAGCTAAACAATCATTTTTTTATAAAAATAGATCATCACTACGACCGTATTATCATCATCATTATCATCATCATCATCAACAATATAATACTTTCAAGTGTCAGATACCTGGGATTTTGGAATTAGCGTTATTCTTACACCTAGATGAGTTACTTCCCAAATTGTCAAGGTTCACTTTTCCCCTAAGCAGTGAAAGGGAAAATAATGCTTTTACGACTAGGATTTGAACTCGTTTAACGCGATTCCAGAATCCACGCTTTTATCCACTGTTCCAAAATCACTACCTTGTTGTTGTTTTGTTGCTGTTGTTGTTGTTTTGTTGTTGTTGTTGTTGTTGTTTTTGTTGTTGTTGTTGTTGTTAAGCAGGAAGACTTCTCCTCGCCCGTTTAGGCTTGGATTAGTCTTCACTTTGTTATAGAATTTTCACAATCTTAGATTAAACTGAGACTCCCAGTTCTCACCCTAGGGGGTAACTCTAAGCGAAGACTTTTTTTGGCATGGTAGATTGGTGTGAGGGAGGGAAAGAGCTTTTTAGTTCGAATGCTTCATGCCATCAACTGATCGTGCCACAAACCACCGACCAACCTAGTACAGTACCTGATATTGCTAAGTGGTCACCCATCTTAGTACAGAATAGACTCTAAATTGCTTAACCTCAGTGATCTAGCGGGAACCTGTGTTTTCAAAGTGATTCGACCGTACAAGTGTGATCCCTAAGTGGTTACCCATCTTTGTATAGAACAGGCTCTAGATTGCTTAACCTCGGTTATCAGTGGGAACCTGTGTCTTCAACATAACTTGACCATACTATTGTGGGTGGTTGGATGTTGTTCTGATAGTGCTCAGTTCCAGGTTACTGGGGTTACATTTACCTTGTATATGTTTTTTATTCCGATGACAGAAGTTGTTTTAATTCTTACCATCTCCGAAGTTCCAATAAATGTCATTTTTGTTTCAAACCATTTTCTTTTTTTACTTTTTCCAAATTCATTCAATCGTGTTTTTTTCTCTTTCCTTTCTTTTTCTAATTCTATATCTTCTACTTCTTTTTCTTCTTTATGGTTTGAAATTTTTTTTTCCTCTTCTTTTTCTTTTTTTTTCTTTCTTTCTTTTTCTTTTTCTTTATTTCATTCATTCGTGTTTTTTCTCTTTCTTTTCTTTTTCTAATTCTATATTTTCTACTTCTTTTTCTTCTTTATGGTTTAAAATTTATTTTTACTTTTTTTGCCTCTTCTTTTTCTTACTTTTTCTTTTTTTTTCTTTCTTTTTCTTTTTCTTTATTTCATTCATTCGTGTTTTTTTCTCTTTCTTTTCTTTTTCTAATTCTATATTTTCTACTTCTTTTTCTTCTTTATGGTTTAAAATTTTTTTGTCTCTTCTTTTTCTTTTTTTCTTTTTTCTTTTTCTTTATTCATTTATTTCTGTTTTTTCTTCTTCTTCTCATTTTCCTTTTCCTTTTATTCTGTAATTATTTAGTTTTTTTTCTTCTTTTTAGTTAAAAAAAGGTTTTTACTTCTTCAACTCGTTATTTTTTTTTCCTATTTTTATTTAGTGATTCATTCATGTTTTTTCTCCTTCTTTTCCTTTTCTTATTCTTTTTCCTTTTTTCTTTTTTCTTGTTTGATACATTTTCATATTTTTTCATTTTTTTTCCTAATTCCTTCATTTTCATTTTTTCTCACTTTTTTTTCTTTTCTCATAGTCAAACTGCTACTTCTTTTTCTTCTTTTTAGTTTTATACATTTTTTTTACTTTTTTTTACTGTTTCTTTTTTCCTAATTCATTCATTCATATTTTTCTCCTTTTCTTTTTCTTTTTTTATTCTATAACTTTTTTTTTGTTTTGTTTTGTTTTCTTACTTTTTCTCTTTCATTTATTTATTTGTTTATTCTTTATCCTTCTTCATTTCCCGTAATTTTACTTTCTATTCTATAACTGCTACTTCTTTTCTTCTTCTTCTTCCTTTAATTTTCCTTTTCTTATTCTATAACTGCTACTTCTTATTCTCGTGTTTCTTGTTTTTCTTTTTCCTTCTTTTTACCCAATTTATTCATTCATGTTTTTTCTTCTTCTTTTCGTTTTCTTATTCTATAATTGCCACTTCTTTTTCTTTTTTTTGTTTTTAATTATTTTTTAAAACTTTTCCTTCTTTTATTAATCTAGTCATTACTTTTTCTCCTTCTTTCTTTCTTTTTTTCTCATTTTGTAACTGTTACTTCTTTTTCTTCTTTTTTCTTTAATATATTTTTTAACATTTTCCTTCTTTTATTTATTTATTTATTCCATTTTTTTTCCTTCTTCTCCATTTCATTTTTTTTTTCTTATTCTATAACTGATACTTCTTTTTTTCTTTTTTTAAATAAACTTTTTCAACTTTTCTTTTTATTTATTCATCAAATAAATCATTCATATTTTTTCTCTTTTTTTTCCTTTACTTTTTTTATAACTGCTACTTTTTTCTTCTCTTGTTCATTCATTTATTCATTGTTTTCTCTTTCTTACTCATTTCCTTTTTCTTTTCTTATTCTATAATTGATACTTCTTTTTTATTTTTTTAAATATTTTTTTCCGTTTTTTTTATTCATTAAATTATTCATTCATGTTTTTTTTCTCTTTCTTTTCATTTTCCTTTACTTATTCTATAACTGCTACTTCTTTTTCTTCTTCTTGGTTTTACACATTCTTTTACCGTTTCCTTCATCGTATTTATTTATTTATCTATCTATCTATTCATTCATTCATTTATTTTTTTCTTTCCTCTCTCTATACAATAATCTATTCTCCAAAAATAGTGTCAGTAATATTAGAAAGGATGTCACGAAAACTGATGCAAAACTTAACACGTCTGACAAAATGACGGGAACAAGAGGCGTTAAAAGTTTTTTTGTATACATTGTTAATGTATACAATATCTGCCCTACATTGCAAAAATATAAGTTTCAAACTTACTTACTACTTTCAAAAAACTGAAAGGGCAGGTAATTTGATAAAAAAGAGAAAAAAAAAGCAATATTAAAACAAAGAAATACTTTAAAAACTAAACTTTTTTTTAGTGAAACTTCCTAATTCATACGATTGAGATTATTCCTTATTGTATCAAGGACTGTTGTTTTCGTTATAATTATTATGCTTGATCTCACACCAATCACCAGGTACCTTCGCACCCAGCCCCCGGTGGTTTTATGCTGGAGTCAAAGTTACAACTAGTCTTCTCTGGTTACCAACTGGTTCCGCACCATTTCAGTCAAGGACTGTACGGTGCAACACCTCCCCGGGTTTTCACCCCGTAACGTTCATTTCGCACACCTGCCAATGTCTGGCGGTGGTTCCTGGAGGCAGAGTGACAATAAGCCTCCTCCGACACTCCAGTACATCTGGACACCTCGTAGTCAGTGGCTACAAACCCTTTTTTATGTTTCTTGATTCAGTACTTTTCTTATGATCTCTGCTGTTTATCATTACTAATATTATCATTATCGTTATTATTATTATTATTATTATTATCATTACCATTATCATCATTATCATCATTATTATCATTATCATCCTCATCATCATTATTATTATTATCATCATTATCATCATCATCATTATTATTATTATTATTATCATTATTATCATCATCATTATTATTATTATCATTGTCATCATTATCATCATCATCATCATCATAATCTTCATTATTATTATTATTATCATTATTATTATCATCATTATTATCATCATTATTATTATCATTATCAATATCATTATCATCATTATCATCGTTATTATTATTATTATTATTATATTATTAATATTGTTGTTATTATTATCATTATTATTATCATTATTATTATTATTTTCTTTTTTAGGTTTTAGGAAATTGCACCTCTCCCCGGCGTCTGCAATGAAAGGAGTCCGCAGCAAATTGAGCTTTAACCTTAGTAGAAGGCCTAAAGACGCGAGCCCGGGCGACCCGACGGCTGCTCGAAGCTCCACCCGGCCTTCCCTACCCGGGGCCACGAAACTACCCGGCCCCAAAGAATCTAGAATATATACCGGACCCGACAGAGATAGAATCAAGAAAACCCCTAAACCCGATACGCCCACGGCGCCGAGACAAACCCCTCGCTTAAGAACTGACAACATCACTGACGATGGCAAAAAGCCAAAGAGCACCACCGAAACGTCCGGAAGGCTGAAACCGGATGTGGCCGGAAGTTATGAAAGGAGTGAAGGCCTTCGGGAAATATCCGAAGCCCAAGGGGCAGGTAGGAGATTGGCCGGTTCGAGCGGTGCTAGTGGTTTAGGGGTTAATATTTGCAAGCAAGATGCTCCTGACGAAGCCTGGCGTGAAGAGAAACGTTCAGAATTGGTTATTGCCGAAGAGGCCGAAGAATGCAATCAGCCGGCCGAAACCCGGCGACAGAGTCCTTCGTCAGGGCAAGAAAAAGACAACACGTTTGGCATCAAACAGGCTATAAGTTATCTCCATCGAAAGATGGACTCGTCCGTATCGGACAACCCAAAACCAACGAACCCTTTCAGTGAAAATAAGGACAACGAACCCGATGAGCAACCGAACCCCGACAACGATACATCGCACAACCCCGAGCTGGATGTAAGCACTGGTCGAGAAGGGGTTTACTTTAACAACAGGGCCTTAAATAAAAGCGGAACAGAAGAACAAACTTATGATAATCACCACGAACCTGTAGTCTATCACCACAAAACCAACGAGAGAGATTACAGCGATGTTGTGGCAGAAGACAAGCCCCTAAAAACACAGCGTTTTCAAGATGAGAGGCCCTACTCTAAAGAGCAAACACTGCAACAGAAAAGCCATGGGGAAGAATCTGAGGCTCAGGTTCGAGCCTTGGAGAAACCAGTAGGGTCTACCGAAGGAGGGTATTATGTTAGCTACGTATCAGACGAAGACTCGCTGGATTACATCTCGCGTGATAAGGATATCCCTCCTTACGACGAGCCTAGCAGTGGAAACAAGAAGAACAGCCAAGGCCCTGTCCCGTTCGAAAGGCCGGTGGGCTTTCTAGTGGAGCACTTTCCAGAAAATAATGAGCACCCGACCATAAGTACCCCGAAAGAACCGCCTACCTGCCTCGACAACCAGCAGTACCCTGGAAATAAGAAATATGACGCTACAAGTACTCCGAACGAACCTCTTTCCAACCCTGACAACCAGTACCAGATATATGACGACACAAGTACCCTGAACGAACCGTTTACTCATTCTGATAACCAGTACCCTGGAAACCAGATACACGACGCTACAAGTACCCTGAACGAACCTATAATATGTCTTGACAGCCAGTACCCTAAAAACCAGAAAAATAACGATGCAAGTACCCTGAGGGAACCTTTTACTCATCTTGATAGCCAGTACCCTGAAAATCAGATATATGACGACACAAGTACCTTGAAGGAACCTTTTACCCATCCTGGTAACCAGTACCCTGAAAATCAGAAATATGACGACGCAAGTACCCTGAAGGAAACTTTTACCCATCTTGATAGCCAGTATCCTGGAAACCAGAAATATGATGCTACCAGTACCCTAGATAGGTACGATACCTCCCAGATAGACCAACACGATTTTAAATGTAGCACTGAGGAAACAAATGAAGCGAGTACCCGGTTTTTATATAGTACCCCACCAGATGGTACAAATGGCATGTTTACTCGTAATGAATATTATCCTTTTTCGGACAGCGAATACCCAGGACATTTGGGTACCCACCATGGTTATGGTACTTCAACAGAAGGTACAGAAATGACAAATACTCAATACATATATGAAAGTGATATGGGTACCCGGCGTCCCTACATGCCCTTTTCCGAGAGTCAGTACCCTGAAAATGATACCCTATATGGATACAGTACCTCACCGGAGGGTACACATTATGAGGATGCCCAATTTAGATATGGTACATTTCAGGAAGGTACCCATGATTTAGGTACCCAGGAAAAGCGGAGTGCATTTACAGGTGATCAGTACCCTAGAAATATCAACTATAATGATGAAAGAGATTTAGGTACCCAATATGCGTATGGTACCTCACCTGAAGGTTATATGAGTACCCGATATGGCCCGAATTATTTTCCATACGATGAGTACCCTGGAAATAGTAGTTTTAAAGATGCAAGAGAATTGGATGTTCAATATGAGTACGGTACCTCACCAAGGGGTACAGGTACCCGAAATAGTCATGGTGGAATAGATTTTGGAGAAGATGATTATGAAATTATGCGAAGGTACCGGGAGGTGCAAGAAGCTGACGGTTGTCTAGTCAAAAAGAAGGTTGACAGGTACCTACCCATGAAAAATGGTACCCACTTAGGGGGTCGAGTAAAAAAAGTTGGGTTTGTTGATTTAGAGCCGGAAGAGACGAGGGTAAGGTTTAGCGAAGGGCCCCCAGAACAATTTTCAAGGCCCCAGAGCCCGATTCCGTCACTTGGAGAAGAAGAAGATGTTAGCCCCATGAGAACGAAAACGCTGTCCCAGACATACTCCCAAATGGGGCACCAAAACGAGATCCAGATGCAACACCAAATGGGGCCCCGGAGCCAAACTCAGATGCAGCCCGAAATGAGACCCCTAAATCAAGCCCCGATGCAACCTCAAATAGGGCCCCATAGCCAAACCCCGATGCAACACCAAATAGGGCCCCATAGCCAAACCCCGATGCAACACCAAATAGGGCCCCATAGCCAAACCCAAATGCAACCCCTAAATCAAGCCCAAATGCAAACCTTAATAGGACCCCATAGCCGAACCCAGACGCAACCCCAAATACGACCCCTAGATCAAGCCTACATGCAACCTCAAATAGGGTCCCATAGCCAAACCCAGACGCAACACCAAATAGGGCCCCAGAGCCAAACCCAAATACAACCCCCAATCAACGATCTAAAGTATAAACATCCGAAAACCCCAGCCAACCCTTATCTAATTCCAAGAAACGACAACAACCCCAGAAAACCAATAAGCCTCTTTGGCAAGTGGATGCAAACCCATGGTCACCTCGTAGAACCCCAGCAATTCTGTGTCTGGTCCTACGCCAGCAACCCTGACCTGTTTATTGACCTTTCCAAATACCAGATGGACCTCCAGGGTAACTGGTTAGGCGCTAGGGGCCAATATATGACCCCTTTTTTCTATTGCTATAGCTACGATGGGGAACCGCTCTATCTCGGCGACTGTGACTTCTACGATATTTTTGATGACGGTTTTAGCCACAACGACGCCAGTTACAGTAACGAGTTTCTAACCAGCCCAGAAAGGTACTTCGATCTCTCAAACTTTGAAATGGACCCTGACCAGCGGTGGATGGACACCTCCGGGAGGTACATCGATCCGATGAATAGCTGGTATGGTTCTAGTTCGGACGAAGAGGACGAGTGCTCGGAATACTACTGGCTCTACAGCAGATGTCTTTCTCCTGGTTTATCAGACACGCCCGACTCTCCAGACGAGTACTTAGGCTATTTGGACCCGTATGGTCCGTATTCGGCGGGGAATGACTTCAGTGAAGGAATACCCGGATGTAAAGGGCTTGCCCAGGAGAAGAAATTAGAAGACCCCAAAAAATAGACCATTGGTCAAAAGAGAGAATTATAACTACCGCAAGCATGATTCGAACCCTGAATGAAAAAAGAAATTATCCACCTAAAGATTTTATCAAAAATGATTGTTCCCGGCATTAAATGACCAAAAAAGGTTGATATGCCATAAAAAACCCAATCCAACCAAAAATGATTGTTCTCGGCATTAAATGACCAAAAAAGGTTGATATGCCATAAAAAACCCAACCCAACCAAA
>JAUZSX010348352.1:0-10235 GCA_034780655.1 Idiosepius hallami
ATATAAAGCCCGGGTAAGAGCACGTAAAAATGGCCTTGTGCCAAACTTGGGGGTGTTCACCAAGTAAATATCATATAATGCTGGTAACAAATTTTTGAGAATCTAGATTAGTGGATTATGCAATATGAAAAGCGAAAATAACAGAGGAGAAGAGGAGATGAAAGATAAACCAAGATGGATAAGAGATTTTTCTCTATATTTATACAACTGTTTTACAACATGTCCTTAAAAAAATTATTAAAAGATTGATATAGTAAACAAAAACCAGAAGTACTTCAAGTCTAAACACAGATGGTTTCAGTGATTTTTAAACCAAACACATTAGATTAAGTTCTAGAACAGATTGTTTTCATTGGATGTGAATCCAATCAAAATTATATACTATTATTATTATTATTATTTTTTTTTATTTACTACATTTATAATTATTTTAAATCTCAAATATTAAATCAGGGTATGTGATATAAAGAAATAGATAAAAAGGAAAAAGAGAAAAGAAAAATACGAAACCAAAATAGAAACAAATTAGTAAATTAATATAAAAAAAAATTAAAGAATTAATTAAATAAATGATGAAATAATAGTTTTTTCCTATTCATTTGTTTGTATGGTCATTTTTTTTCTATTTACTTTGTTATTTTGATAAGCAAAAGATGTAATATTTGATATTTATTTAAAAGAAGTATATATGTATAACTATTACTAGATAACTTTTGATTGGATTTGCATTATATAATAATAATAGAGTTCAATTTTTTAGCCTTAAATGGTTAAAAGTAAACTGGCATAGTGGTTCTAATGGTGAATTTAAAAGAATTCTAAGTGAAATTTTTATGTAATAGATTTAATCCTTAGAAAAAGCAAAAACATTTAACAGATTGACATATAAACTGATAAGGCTTACTAAATGTTCATAGTTTGCCTCTAAAGTTAAGTTTGAAGTTTTGAAAAAAGCTCATAAGTTTAAAATTAAGGTTCCCAAATTCAAGTAATACCTGAACAAAGCTGAAAGGCATATCATCAAAAATATTGTAACTAAAACCAGATTGTCAGATTATAAATATTATAAAGAATATACTAGAAAGTAACAATTACAATTTTTGACAAATTTAGACATTAAATCTTATTTGTATGTTTGTGTAACTGTTGAATACAATTACTATTGCTAAATCCCAGAGAAACTGAAGACAAAATAAATCCAATGAAAACAATTTTATAAAAAGAAAATGTTCAATTAAAAAAAAAATCAATCTCTAATTGATAATTCACAGCATTTTTGCAGTAAAAAAAAAAAACTAGCTAGTAATAACAAACAAAATTGTGATTTTGATCTTTTGAAATGGAACACAGAAAAAAATTATGGAAGCCAAAAAGAACAATATATATGAATTGTACATGACTAAATGTACAACTCAATTTAAAAAACAATACTACTAAAATGAGTCAGTCTCTGTAAATTGATAGATAGATAGATAGATTACATTACATTAAAATTTAGCATGGAAGTTTGCAAATTACAAAACATATTAGTTGAAACTTATATTAACAAAATCACAGAAATAATTTAGAATAATGACAAGCAGCCATAGCATAATGACTGCTAATTGCCAGGTATTTGAAACATAGTGGCAAGATTAATATATGCATTTAATAAATAACAATGTCTTATTTATTTATTAAAACCAGAAGTTTTTATCAATGCATTTTAAAAGTTAACTTGAAAAATTAATTCATAAATGTTTGTTTTGTCTGTGTGTGTGTAACATTTATTTTTCACTCTCATACTACCAAAAAGAGTGGAACCAAATGAAAGCATATAATCTGTAGTTGGATCAGATAACTTTATATTTGCTTTGATAGGGTTTCAAAAAAATAATTTTAATATTGATACAATGTTTTTACCCCTTTCTAAACCTTCCAAGGCTATGACAAGTTTCATAACAATTTTGTCACTACCTAACAAATATCTAATCGAGTAGCAGTCAATATATCATCTTAAATATTCAAATTATTATTTCACTATTTTCATTTATTTTAATACATGCAATGTTCTACTTTTAACCTAGTCTTTTTACATAGTTATAATACTTAAACATTGTGCTTCTTCATGTAATAATAAGTGAACACTGAAAGCTTCTTTAATTCTCATAACTGCTAATTCATTCATCAAATATTTCTAAATTTCAAAAGAAAAGAAATTAGAATTAACTATGATAATGTTTATTTTTTCTTTTTCTTCATAAAGGGTTTATTGATTCGTTGTTATTAGTTTAATAAAAATCAGGGATTTTCAGCTTTAGATTTTCAAATATCCTGGAACAAGACTGACCTCCAAAACCTAATGAAACTTACTTTGGCCAAGATAAAAAAAATATGTAATCAAATTTCACCATAATCTGATTGCAGTTTGCATAAATTTACTAACAGATACAATAACAAATAAACAATGATAATAAAATACTCTTCTTGTTAGAGGTAATAATTCTTATTCATATACAAATCAGTAATAGTCAGATCTTTTTGGATAAAAAGGATTTTTTTTCAAAATTCAAATTAAAGAAAAAAAATACTGAAGACTTATTAAAGGTATTAAGACATTATGAATAAAACAAAGTAAATTTAGTATAAGTAGCTATAAAAAGGCAGTCGACGTGGCTCAGTGGATAGGCAATCGGACTTCGGAATCGTGCTACGCAGGTTCGAATCCAAGTTGTTCCGTCTACGTTAACATGTCGACTAACACCCTTGGGAAAGGTGTGAAGCCCTATATTCCCTCCAGCTATGGGTTAAATAGCGCAAGACCTCAACAGTGGATGTGGCGGATGATGTCAGTGACACAACGGCACTGAAGGCGGAGGAAAACTGCAACAGATGCTGGCCTCAAGTCGTCATGGTTCTCTCCGTGCCATTGGAACAAGGAGTCATGTGGTGACTGCAGGTGCATCAGTCTCTCCACGTTAAAAGACATCACGCACAGACGTCCTCCACGAAAGGGTCCACAGATTCAAAATGGAGGACAGTCATACTCGATAACGAGTGACGCCAAGAAAAGGACAAAGAAAAAAAAAAGCTATAAAAAAAGTATTTATTAGATGAGTCTACAGATTAATCTAAATGATAGGCTAATTAATCAAATTTCTGTAATTGATCAATTATAAACATAATACAATCTACTTTTAGGTTGTAAATGAATTTTTGCTTTAAGATATTTTCTCTTGATTAAGAAATTAATTAAGTAGCTTATTGCTCAAATCACTTATAATGAATGAGAGAGAAAAAGAGAAACTTTGAATAACATGAAGAAATATTCAAACTAAGAATTGATTAGTTGTTTGAGCAATTTTTTTTTGCGTTTTTTTTTGGGGGGAGGGGATTTTTTTCATATTTTTCATATCTCAGGCAATACTTCCAGCACAATATTCATCTATTTATCAACTTAATAAATGTTGATATATTATTAGTAAGGCTGTGACAATATGCTTTTATTTAAAAATATTCTACTCATTACTCGAATATTTGTTTTTTATTTTTTTTTTTTTTGCTTAATGACTATAGCTGTGACAAGAATATTTTTTAATAAAAGCATATTGTCACAATCCTAATCATAGAGCAAAATAAGACACTAATTCACAAAGAATGGTTCATATTAAAAACAAACAACTTACGAAGAGTTCATTTGTTTTGGTGTTACATGAGCCAATCTTTTTCTTTCAAGTAAAGATGGAAAAAAACTAAATATTACAATAGCTTTTAAATGAAAAAAAAAAACAAGCCATCCAGCAACATGCAAGTGATTATCAAAGAGAAGTGTTTTTCATTAAAAATAACAATGAACACAATAGACTTGAGGGTTATTAAATACTTTAAGCTCTATAGTATTTTAGTTCACATTCAATAGAGCAAACACTGCTGCTACTTATTCTATTTGAATAAAACTAGGTTTCTGTACATTTTATAGAGCTCGAGTAAACATCCAAAATACCTACTAAATGTTAAATCTTTAATTCACATTAATAAAAGGTAATAATTTGTTAAATGCTCAATTTTGTGGGGGATTGATTTTTTTATGGCATATCAATGTTTTTGCTCATTTAATTTGAGAAAAATCATTTTTTAATAATGTTTTTTGTTAAAGCATTGTCTTTAATGCCTCTTGTAATATTTAATCCACAGCTGAAGGAAAGGTGGTGTTTTATACCTTTCCAAAAGGGTATTAGCCTGAATGTGGCTGTAAGGGAGAGACTGTGATCTGTGTTAATGTATTACATTTCCTAAGTTCAAGGGAACTTTCCATGTAATTAGAAATGAGTTATATAAATTTAAAAGATTACTAATTTACAAACCATTACTGAAAAACAAGTTTCAATAAGCAACTATTTTGTATTTTTTATCTTTTAAGAATAAGAAACATTTCTGAATCCAAATAAGTTGTTTTTCAGTTTTATGACAATTATCAGAGCCATAACTATTGGAAACTAATTGATTCTTTAGTAATTAAGTTGAAGAATGACACATATTTCTGATATTCAGATGAAAAGGAATTTTCTCTACACAATGTTGACTTCTTTAAGAGACACAAGTCAATTTCTTTGGAATTAAAATTGTCTACTTCTATGCAATGAGTTTTATTGGTTTTCCTTTAACAGCTTTGGATTGTGAGAAAAACAAAGAAGCCATAATTATTTTAACAATATTTTAGAAAATAATTTTTAGTAGTATTTCTCTATATTGAAAAATAAAGTAATAAAATTCAAATGAATAAAACCAAGCAGTTATCAATGAAAAAAATTTAAGATCACAAATAGATTATGCTAATGATTGATCTTGGTTAATAAAATATACAAAAAAACAGTTTGTACATCCATTTTTTTTGGATTGTTGTCCTCCTGTTTATCACTCTTATCTTCACAATATTTTGACGGATGAACCCTTCAACATTCTTTTACTGATCAAATTCGGGAACTTTCTTGTCATAATTAGGAGTCTTCACAAAATTTCAAACTAAACCCTTTGTCCAATCCACAGTGGTAAACTATCTTCATTCTATAAACCATGACTGGGTAGAGGTGTTAAGCCTTGAAAATGTATTATTATTAATAACTTCCTTTGGGTGGGATTGAAACGAGCTTCAAATAATTCTTACTTAGAACTACACAAACCCAATAGTCCAAAAAATATATATAAATAATCAAGATTCATCTAAAAGATTCCGAAAGACCAAAATCATACTGATTATGAATAAAATTAAACATAAATCCAAACAATAGATGACTGCAATTGTAGAAACTTTATAAGTGTTTTATAAAAATACACATGAAGGACTGAAATAATTAATACAATAAAAAATTGTCAAGTTTATTTTCTTTGCAAATTTATCATAATTTTCATAAAAAACTTATCTTGATTAAATGCAAAAGAATGCAACTAAATAGCACTTATGAAAGTGTTCTGAAAACTTTGACCTTCCTGCAAAGCTTTAACTTTTCAGATTCCTGACATTTTGAAAATGTTGAAACGGTAACTCTCTCATGGCACTTCAGCATATCAAAAATTTTAAATAATTACATTATAAATTGAAAATTGAAACATAACCTGGTTAGTTGTTCTTCAAAATCCTTGAAATGAGGCTTGATATTTTGTGTATCAAGTTTTCAGACTATTGTTCTCATCCTTTTTATAATTTCTAGGGCAGTGATAATATGATTTTATCAAACATTATTCTTATTACAGACTTGACTATTTTGCAATCTTAACTATTTCTATTAATTTCTAAGACCATGACAACGTTATTTTACTTAAAATATTCTTGTCATAGCCCTATTAACTAGGGATAAGCTTACTCTTTAATAAAAGAATATTGTCACAGCCCTAATCATTACCTTCACAATCAATCGATGGACTATGAGCCAAAATATTGAATAAGCATAACAGTTTGAAGACTCAATACACAAACTTTGTATTTTTTTTTAATAATACAAAAGAACTTATAATAACTATAATGATTAGAATATGACTTAGACTATTTATTCAGGACAGAGACACACCCTTAAAACGTTTACTTTCTAGCTCTATTCCCCAAACAGCCACATATGGCAGAATTTAAAGAAGATAAATATTTTTTAAAACAAATTGTCTATAATTAGGTTGCTACTTCCATCTTCCTTGTTAATAAGATTTTTATTACATTTTAGCTGCTCTTCTTCAGGTGGTTTTGTTTAAACAATTAATCTTAAAAAAGAAAAAGAAATATCCAACCAAGCCTTTAACCAACCCAGATGTCACTTCCTGAGTTTTAGTATAATTAATGTTTGTTAATTCGAGTCAGTATTTAACTTTAATCTTATTTCTGAGTCAAAGTTAAAGAATTTGAAATATTGGATTGAAATTTTTATAGAGAAAAAAAAACAGTCCTGAACATTCGTCTTGCACACATGAACATGACTTTCCTTATTAATAAATATAATACTTTTTTTCCAAGGTAGACAAAAACTCGTTAAAAAATAAAAAACATTTTTAATTTTTATGAGAATTTCTTGAACCTTGAAAAAATCGTAAATTGTGAGTATTTACAATATTTACATAGCTCAAGTTAGAAGTTCAAAGTGAAAGTCCTTCTGTCTTTCTTGGTTTAACAAGGAATGATTTAGGGATAAAATTTATGTCTAGAGTATCTTCCAACAAAATAGCTTTATTAAAGTTATTCAGACTTCTTTTATCTTCAAAGTTATCTTCACAATGTTTTGACTGATGTGCCCTTAGGCCTTCTTTAGGTATTACTAGAAATTCAAAATATTCATGCCTGCCAAGTTACCTGGCATAGTGCTATTACAAGTTGGTTTATACAACTAAGACACGTTTATTTTGAGGCAATGGATTCAATGCCGACTGCAAGCAAAAATAACTAAAGAATACCTAACATAGTTTGACATGGAACCTGATAATCTAATGGAATAGTTTGGAGATTGTATAACCATATTGATTAAATAAAGGTTTAAGTTAGCAGTTTCAAGAACACTTCTCAGTTTGACCAAAGTTTGCCAAGTTCAAGTAATATACAAAGAAAAGCATTTAATGTGACAATATTCACTGCACTAAATGAGAGTTTTTTTAAAGCCTGTGTTATCAAAAATGTGAAACATGTATGTTTCGGGGAAATAGTATAATATTCAGAGGATAATTAATTGGTATTAATTTGCCTATTTTATTTCTTCAACCCTAAGTGTATGTCACAGAATAAAAAATTTGGGCCCAGATTCTAGACAGAGCGAAAAAAAAAAAGCGAAAATATCAAGACTTCTCTATACAAACAACTTACATAAAAGATGAATGCAAATAGCAAAAGTATAAAAGATGGAGACTTTAAGAACAATTGAGTATTACTATGTCTCCATAATGCACACATATAGCCTGAGTGACAAAATCAGCCAACACTTATTGAAGCCAAATTATCAGTGTTTGGCCACTGAAATGAATTATTTACATAACCTGACACAACTAAGTTCATCATCCCAACTCTTTATTTATATTCAGATATCCCAGGGTTTATACCAGCCCCACAAGTCTAGCATAGGCGTTGCCATTTTAATCAACAGGGATGGGTGCTGTCATCAAAAATAGTGAGTTGTTAACTGGGCATTTCACCTCCACTACGATTTCTCATTATATATAATGCATTTATGCAAAAATGTTTTAAAACAAATAAGAAAGCTGATTTGAAAAACTAAACAAGCTATAAAAGTCAGCATTCTTATTAAGAATGATATTACCGAATTAAGTCTAACTCTGGCAAAATACTTAATAAAATGAACTGTCAAATATCTTTTGGGAGTGCAAATTTAACAGTTAACTTAAATCCACCTAAAATATAGAAATCCCATAGAATTTTTGTGTTGAACATACAAGTGTTTATTCATCAATGTTAGTCAGTTTATGCATGCTAATGTAACTAGGTAAGACAATTGATGTCTCAGGAACTAATCCCTTATGTTTAGACAGTGACATCCTCATATAATCACATTGGGTGAATACAACTCTAAAATAAGTTTGTCAGGCCAAAATTAAAATTCTGATTTTTTCATTTCTATTTCAAATAATGCAAAATAACAATGAAGACAGTTTCAAGCACATATTATATATACACAAGCAAAACAAACAAAAAAGAACTCTCTGCATGTATTGATGAATGTACATATATGTATTTATGTAAGAGTTAAAGAAAAAAGTACTTTGCAGTAATATACATTCTACGCACAAAATCAAAATAAGATTTTAATTATTTTTCTTTTTTTTTTTTTTTTTTTAAATTTTAGGCAGTGGTTACTCGGGTCTGGCTAAAATTCAGCATTCTTATCCAAGTCACGGTTAATCACCTGAAGATGGCCTGAGATGAACTTTAGTGATAAAAACATCATACACAACCAAGATGAGGACAAAAGTCCAAAATAAAGCTAATAACCAGATGGAAATTTTAGTTAAAATATATTGGAGAAGCAACAATTTTTGTAAAACTAAGTTATGATTAAATAGTTTATTAATAATAATTTAATAATCAACTTTGCTATTGTTAATCAAGTGTTCTATTTCTGATGTTTTTATTTGAAACAATTTTAAATGATTAATTATATATTTTATTTATTCTAGGCTTTACTTAATGATGTTCTTCTGTGAGTTCAGATGATGAATCTTATGTTTTTAAATTTTACACTCGTAAGAAAGTCATATACATCTATTTGAATGTAATTAATTTTTTTTAAGTCAGAATAATTACATACACATTTTCCAAATTATGATGAATTTTAGCAGAGAAAATTTTTAATAAAAGTGGTTTTAACACTTAAAGCATAATTAAAACCAAATAATAGCAATTTCTTCATATTATGCTCAGAAGGGATCATTCTAAAATAGCTGATTTATGCGCATGAGAAAGAAAAGTGGTTATTCTAATTGTTTGTTGTTATCACTGTGGATCAGTTGGGCATAGAGTTTGTGGTATCTCAAATTGAGACTAAATAGATTCATATGGTAAGTTTTAAAAGGATATATTTACTAAGGCGAGCATCAACCCAAGTTAGGCACAAGGCCATTTTTACATGCTCATTATATCCTTGGGCTTTTTTTAATCATTGTTACCTTCAACTAGATGAGTTACTCTACTTAAGTTAACAGGTCTCATCTACCTGGGATTTTAGAATTAGTATTATCCCTTACACTGGGACAAGTTACTCTCCAAAGTTAATGAGCTCCATATACCCAAGGCAGTTGTTTTAAAGGGACTTATTATTCTTATTCTAGTTTAATATATATTCAGACTTTAAAAGTTGCTATGTATTAAAAAAAATAATTTTGACCAAAAAAGATTTAAATCTAGAAACAATGAACAAAGAAAAAAAAGCAATCTAAACCAAACTGTGATATAATCATACAATCTAAAACTTATTAAATATTACTTCTCCCTAACACAATATTTTTAGAAAAAAACTTTTTTTTTTAATAAGATTGTCTGTTTTGTTTTTTGGGGTTTTTTTTTTGTGTGTGTGTGTTTTGTTAGTGAATAGAAATAAAAGCAGGCTAAAGATTAAAAAAAAATAATTTCTTCAAGGACAAAAATAATTTGAAATTTTGACTTTGTTCAACTTAGTGATTTTCTTCACAGCTGTTTTAAGAGTCTCTGACTTTATTTTTTTCGACATAAATAATGCATGAAGATAGAGGTCTTTTGTAATTTGATACTCTATAGAAACAGCACTATTGAAATAACTGACAAAATAGCTTTGAATATGGGCTTGTTCCACTTTAAGAGGTAAGATTTTTTTCTATTTAAATTCAAGGCTGACTTATCAAGAAATCTGATTTAGCTCATTCTCAACCAAAAGATTACACAAGCAGAAATATCATGAATTATAATTATTAAATTTCTTAAAGAGTTGATTACATGGTTTGTCAGCAAGTTTGTATAGTAGTCTGTTGTTTTTTAAAGAGAGTTTGGTTTTCCTTCTTTTTTTTTTTTTTTCAAAGTCTTCAAGAAACATTTATGGAAAGATAAATCGCTTTAAAAAACCCAAATCTAAGATTTTAGGTTCAAGTAAAGACATAATTCTCCCACACAGGGCAGCGACGGTGGAGCATTGGTAGAAGCTCGGGCTTTGAAATCGTATTCCCCGAGTTCAAATCCCAGTCAAAACCATTACATTCACCTTTAGCTGTCTCGGGCAGATGGGGCTTGTTAACTCGGGAGA
>JAUZSX010348363.1:0-10234 GCA_034780655.1 Idiosepius hallami
GTTGTAAATAGATCTCAGTCAAATTTATATTCATACATATTGGTATTCTAGCCAATCAAAACAAAGGAGCTAAATTTATTTATTATTATTATTTAGTTATTACTAGGCTTTTATATACCATCTTCACAGGTAGATTAGTATACTCTAAAGATATGACAAGGTAAAAAAAATATCATCAGATTGTCTGAAGGGACAAACTTAAAAACATTATTGTGAATATGACAGTTATGAAAAGGGCAAAAGCCCGAGATTTGTAAATAGTGTAAAATTAACAAATAAGTCAGATTTTAATGCATGAAATTGTAGCGGGACAGTTTGTGGGTAGCTGAATGCAGCATGTCGTGTTCGTGGGGTTGTGTGCTACTATAGTAAGTCTTGTTATAAGGTTGAATATTTTCAAGGTTCATTGATAGTTTGTTGTGTTTTCAGAGGGGGAGAGACGATTTGCTTTGCATTAGTTTAAATCTCCATCATAAACTGGTTCTCGTAAAAGTAATGTCTTAAAACCTCTCTGCTACAAACAGTGCCATGCTTAGCCACGAGTCGGGTTTAATCCCCTCCCTCAAAAAGCAACCTTGCAGCCCCTTTACCCTGAAAAGGTAACTTGCACTACCTCAACATACTGGAGGCTTTGATCAAAGACTATATATTATATTTAGTTGGTAGAGCACTTAACCAAGTTTGGCACAAGGCCATTTTTATGTGCTCTAAATACCTGGGCATTTTTAATTGTGTTATCCTTCACCTAGATGAGTTGCTCTCCCGAGTTAACAAGCCCCATCTGCCCAAGGCTGCTATAGTGAAAGTAATGGTTTTGACAAGGATTTGAACTTGGATAATACGATTCCAGAGCCCGAGCTTTTAGCAATGCTCCACCGTTGCTGCCCATACATACCTTTACAAATATATATATATATAGAGAGAGAGACAGATGGACAGAAAGATGGATTAATAGATGTATTTTTCAACATATAAGTATGAAAATGATTTTCTAGTTATCCAAAAAAATAATTATTTTGTTGCATAAAAAAAGATTTGTGAAGCCAAGGAGTCTTCTGGCCCTAAGGGAGCTTGCCCCCCCCCCAATTCCAGGTCTGCAGGGCGCTAAGATCAGCCCCGGCTACAAAATCATTAATTAATACAAGAAATATTGTAGCATAGAATAATTAAAACAAGAGAAAACAATTTATTTTTACCTTTTTTGTCAGTATTTTGTAAAGTTTTCTTTTTTTGTTTTAATAAAAATCCAGTTCTATCAGGTTGAAGATCTTGAAACATTTTACTTGGAGATAAATCTCCCGATGCCTGTAATAACTTCATAAATGGCTTGGCTGAATTGATTATTTCTTGTAGTAAAAAGTTAAATTCACCTGTTATGATTTGTTATAAAACAAAAACATTTCAATTTGAGTCTTTTGATAAAATTTATGAAATAAATAACAAAAAGTGACAAAATGATAAAATCTATTAAAACTTATGAAAAATAATAAGATCCTTTTTAAATTGAATTAAGTTTGATAACTAGTTTTTTTTATAATCACACTCAATGCTTAGCAACATCACAGTCCTTCCGCAGGGACATTCGGCAGAAACAAAATACAACTGGCACTTCTCCCTCAATTGACTTATGGCTTCTATCAAGAATTAGAGAGAGATACATATTGATAGAGATTTCAAAATACGAATATGATAATAATTTTTCATTTGATTTTTAATAATTATTTTTATTACAATAGATCTGCGAAGCCAAGGAAACTTGAGACCCCTAGGAAACTTCCCCACCCCCTGCAATGGTGTGGTCGGCAGTGGCCCTAAACACCGTCCTAATCACAATTATTTCTTAAATCATTAAGGATTATTAGATCTCCATTGCATATTGAAATACTTTCATATCTTATTTAAACAGAACTTTCAAAGGCTTAATTCACTCTTAATGATGATCATTCAACCATCTGGCAATGGAATGAGTCTATCATAAACCTGGACAATAATGCTTTGCCCAAGCCCTCGGAGGAGCTACCAGCTGGCTCGGACCTTCCCTGCTCAGGCCAAGGTGGCAAAAACTCAAGATGACCTCAAGAGGTGGGGCTTCGTGCGGGACGCGTTTTGCCCATGTGGCGCTCACAAACTGCCCACTAAGCGTCCTTCCCTGATGTCACATGAGGGATACGATGGTTGCCGCCTGTCGCTTCCTCTCTAGATGGAGTGGCATGATATGATGATAACTAAACCATTAGAAAAAATATCAATAAACTGTCTTAAAGAGTTTAGTTTTGAATTTTAAACTAGAGTCATTTCAAAGTTAGAGAACAGAGTTTTTCTAATTAAGGGAAATCAAATGAATTTTTTTTTTTTTAAGGATTCAAAGTGTAAACTGAACAAAAAACAACCCTGAGTTGGAGATGGACTTGTTTCACAAAATCCATAACAGTTGTGTTTACATAGTTCTTATCTATACAGACAGTTGATTTGTTTATAATTTTGGAAAGTCATTTTTGTGTTTCAAATATTATTTGATATGGAATGGGAAATTAATAAAACCATTTAATCTTTTAAGCCATTTATACAAAAGGAAAAATTTTATTTAAATATAAAAAAAGGAATGTTTATTCTTAAAATCTATCATTACAATAAAAGAGGAAAATAATTAAAAAGAAGAAGAAAAAGAAGACTTACTAGAAATTGGAATATTAAGAATATTTTCTACAATTCTATATTCATTCGATTGAATCATGTCATTCTTGTTATTTTCCAAAAAGCCTTTTTTCAGATTTTTCTCTACAATGAAGAAGGAAATTACTGCAAAAGTAATTGAAACTTACTAAAAAGGTAGCTATTAAAATTATACTTATTCTATTAGCACAATTCTTCTTCGACAGTCTTTGGGAATCCAACTCGTAAAAGTTAAGAGAAACTACTATATTAGTCTTGGGGTCATCAGGAGAGAGTGTGCGCTGTTTTGAGGCTTTTGTTTGAGAGGATGACACCCTCCCTCCCAAAACAAATTCATTCAATGGATTCATAATAATAAAATATATCTTGAACCAAACTTTTTTAATCTTATTTTTATGAAACTGAATTGTTGTTACATTCTGAATAAGATTATTTTTGGAAACATTTCTATTTTCAATTAACATTTATTTGATTTGATTCTCATTTTAATTCTAATAAAACCAGGAATGAGCTTTATGTTTAGCACGTTTTATTGGCCAATTATGCTTAGCAATAAAATCCATTTTGTAAACCAATGACCAAATGATTGGATAGTGACTTATTTCTGAGAATATTATATTTTTTAAAAATAATCAGGATAAAAATAACCAAAAATTATTATATTTAAAAATCATTTCATTCTACTGCTATGAACAACATTATCCAAATTTGATAGAAATGTGTGGACTTGAAAGTGAAAACTAACTGTAGATCTTGTAGTAAGAGAAAGAAGAACACTGCCATTATGTTGAGTCTGTTTTATGGGAAATGCGATCTCATGGCTGTAAAAACCAACGAAAGATGAATTGACTGCAGCAAGAAGAGATGCGCATTCATTGTTAAAAAAAAAGTCATGGCTCCAGACGACTCGGAAATTGTGTAAGAGTTACAAGGTGGGGTTTTTATTCGATGCGAAGTTCAGTGGAGTATTGGGGGAGATTGTTTCCTTAAACAAACTGAATTTTTGAGGAACAAGTTTTTCTTCTTTCTTTTCTTTTTTTGAATGTTCAAAGTTTTAAAATACTGACTAACTGTTATGATTTTTCCCTTTATGGATAACTATTCTATTTATTTGGAATTGATGTGTTATTGTCATTAAACTGTGTCCTTGTTGTACTTGTACTGTTTATATTTCACATATATACATTTTTTAATATTTTGTAATAAAATTATTAAATTAATTTAAAAAAGTTAAAAACTGTGTTTTGCTTATTTAAAAAAGTTTTGGATTAATTAGAAAGGTTTTAGTGTGATTTCATAGCTATATTGCACCACCCCCCTTCAAAGAAAAGAAAATGCTAGTTTGAGACCCGGTTGGAGTATTTTATTGAGATGTTTAAAAAGGGTTAAATAGTGTTGTTAACAAATTGGATAATTTTTCTTAATAAAACAAGATATTTATTTAATGTTTATTTTTCTTTATAAAGGAATTCATAAAAGATATTATAGAAAATTTACCTGATGTGATTTTAGAATCCTTCGTGCCAATCCTCATCATGAAAAAATCATCGAGTGGATTGAGACCCAAATTGACATCATTAATATTTGAGATAACTGAAAATAGTTTTGAGGAAAAAGTTTCTTTTTAAAACCTTTAAAATATTAATCTGTGTTTTCTTGTTTGTGTAGGGAACATTGCAAAGATGGCCTTCAGCCGCAAATATAGTGATTAATTCATTCCAAAAATAAAGAAGTAATGTGGCAGAAATACATTACTTTATTATGCAGATTATATTTTTAGTACTTTACAAAATAAGAAATAAGAAGAATCTGATCTAAAATTTAAATAAATAAAAGTATGAAATCTGAATTCTAAAAAAGCAAAAAAAATTAAACAATTTATAATTTTTTTGTTATACATTTTTTTTGAGGACCTACCCTATCATGAACTCTTCCAAACCTCTTCACCAAGCTTAGCATGCTCGGGAAAAACATTTCCTGTCATGCGAGGCCATGACTGTGTTACCTGACGGATGAAAGTATGGCCAAACCACACAACTACTTTTTCTCTATTTCACTTTTTCTTTCTTGTTAATACAATAACATTTACCTGTCACCCATTGCTTGAGTCTTTCTTTTGGTGACCTTTTCATGTGACCACAACACATTTTCCAGCAGAGATATATTTACTTGGGGAGTACCAACCCAAGTTTGGTACAAGGCCATTTTTACGTGCTCTTACTCAGGCTTTTTGCATTCAGTGTTACCCTTCACCTAAATGAGCTGCTCTCCCGAGTTAATGAACCCCATCTGCCCGAGGCAGCTAAAGCTGAATGCAATGGTTTTGACTGGGATTTGAACTTACCTACTACGATTCCAGAGCCCAAGCTCTTACCAATGCTCCAACTTTGCTGCCCAGCAGAGATATATAGAAATTTTAGTTTTAATATCTCTATTCAATCTTATAGAGAGTAAATATTGGTTTTTCTTAAAATGGTCTACACACAATAATGTGTGGAAATTTATATTATTTTCATAATCTTTTGCTCTAAAATCAAGTGATTTCAGTTTTTATGCCTAAATGAGATAAATTTTTTTCTTTTTTTGATGAAGTGCAAATGTTTTTTTTTTACCCGTTTGTTCTGTTGGTTTAGTTTTGTAGCTTGAATTTGAAGACCATTGAATTGATTTATGAAGTTCATTTGGATCCAATAATTGATCTTGATTTCGAACTAGGAAAAAAAAAAGAAAAAAAAAGGCGTTTTATTGAATAAAAAAAAAACTCTTTTCTGATCTTAATATTAATATCAATCAATATCATTAAGATTACATGGATAGATTGTTTATATTTACTTGGTCGAGCATAAACCCAAGTTAGGCACAAGGCCATTATTACATGCTCTTACCCGAGCTTTTTGCCCATTATATCCTTGGGCTTTTGTAATCAGTTTTGCCCTTCACCTAGATGAGTTACTATCTTGAGTTAACAGGCCTCAACCGCCCAAGGCAACTGAAAGTAAATGAAAAGGTTTTGACAGGGATTCGAATTTGTATAATATGATTCCAGAGTCCAAGCTTTTTACCAATGCTCCAACACTTGCTGCCCAACATGGATAGATTGTTGCTGTTGAACACATAGTTCAATGGATATAAGTATTGTTTTATAAGTTTTCAAATGACAGAAGGTTCAATGTCAACAAAAGACTTGCAATATATTGTCAAGGCCATTATGTTAGAAATCTTGATTGGTGAGATTTGACATGGTTTTCTCTCTTTCTTTCTAATTCTTTTCTCTTTAGATGACAATGGATTAAGAATGGATGACAATGGATTAAGAATGGATGACAATGGATTAAGAATGGATGACAATGGATTAAGACTGCATGGAGTCAATCTCTGATACAAAAATCTTTTAAGAATTAATTTGTTAAATAACAAAAAATAATATAAGAATAGTTTAAGTAATAAAAGAATTATTCTTGCTTCTGTTTGTCCTGGTTGTGATGTTGGGGTTCAGTTTTAAGTCAATAAATGATTCCCATTTGATTGGGGAAAATATTTCAAAAACATTTCTGTAAATCAAAAGATAAAAAAAGACTTTTATAAAACCATTTTAATATTTATCTAAAACAAATAAATAAGAAAAAAACTGTTGAATTATTTTTGGGTCAAACAAGACCGTGTTTTTTTCCTCTTTTTCTTCCATCTGGATTTGTATTCTCGCACTGGATTAGTCCATTCCATTTTATACAGGGATGGTGTAATATGGACCAATCAGAGAGCAGAATGGAGACAATATTGTCTATAAAAAACAAATTAGTCAAACTGACTTCCTGTCACTGCTAGTACTTGCTATTATTGCTTGAATGTCTGAAGACCATTACTCTTTCACCTTGGATTCTACTTATAGTTTGATAATTTACCATTTTGGATTTAATTACCTACATTGTCGGACTTTGATATAGTCAAACAATTTAGTATTGGATTTATCTTGCCCCATTTTTACCAGAATAATGGGGCCAGATTCTACAACAAAAACATTAAAAAATTATAGAGAAAGATATAAATTCAGCAATTTAGAAAAAAATAAAATATTGATAATTAATTAATTACCAATCAAACATTCATTAATTATTTTAATTAGAAATGATGAGAAATAAATCATTTTTGAAAGGAACAGCAAAATAGAAATGATTTTATTTTTTCTATGAAGAGTCAAAAGAAAACTTATAGAAGTTGAAAAACTTTTGAGATTTTGAATTAAAAAAAAAGGTTTTAGAAACTTGCCTTCATTAAAATCTTTGTTTTTGACAAATAAATCCTCAAAATGTTGATGGCATGAAACTGGATTTTCAGGGTAGGTCTCCAGAAAGTAGCTTTTGATATTAACTGATTTTGGAAATGGATCCCAAGGTAAGACTAAATCCATTTCACTTAGGATATTTTCAGGTGAACATTTCAAAGATTCCAATGCATCTTTGATATAACTTTGGACACATGCAGTGCTTTCAACCAGAGGTTCTGTAAACGCAAAAGAACACATCATGTCTTTAACATCTACAAGTCTAGAAGGTCATTTTAGAAGGGAAGGAGGGTGAATGGGTTGGTGGGGTAGAGCAGAAAGAGTTTCTTCTGAAAATTCCTGGTTAGGGTAATAGATTTTTGAAGTGGGAAATTTAAAAAAAAATTCTCTTCTCAATTAAATAAGACACAGTTAATAGTTTACTGTTAATGAAAGTTTCCAATTGGCATTCACTACAATAGAAACAACATAGTAAGAACAAGTGAAGCATACATGGTCCCCCTTGAGTGCACAGTGAATGGAGCATAAAAAACAACATACACAATGATATTTTGGACAGAAACTTTAAATAGAAGAAGGACTGAATGAAATGTATTAGCAGTTGAGATGGATATGTTTCTTGTTCTGGGATGGACGAGGGGCTAAGAAACATAAAAGAGCTATTGAGATGAGGCCACTGAAAAAATAGTGTAAATTACAGAAGATGTTTGTGTTTTGTTTGTGAGCCAAAACTTTGTTTATCCATTGACGTTGAAAAGTTATGTGACTATTATATTTAACTACTGAAGTGTTTCGTTAAGAAGTTGATTGTATGTAACTGTTTCGTTTAACTGTTGGATATACATTTTATGGTTATAATATGAGGACTTTGTTGTTTATATTGTGTTTTCATTAGAGAATTTATTGTCTTTACTGTTGTTTAGTTATTAGGTTTAATAACTTAAGCAAAATTTCTGTTACATTTCAATTTTGAAGTTAAATGCAATCCAACATACATTTGTTTTATTGGGTATTATCAGCATAAGAAGATCTAAAGGCATTCTAAAGTCGTCTTTCAGGATAATCGACTTTCCTTTTCTTTTTGTCCATTTAAGCTTCCATCAAAAATCCTAAAAACTCAACCGTTTATGTTCCAGACACATACACCATTATTTTACATAATTGTTAAGTGTTCCTTATAATTACAAGAATGGGCACATCTGTAAAAACACTCCTCTTCTCTTAAAAAAGCTTTTAAAGCTAAAAGGTAGTGGTCAATTATAAATAGCTCACACATATGTAAATCACAGTGCCGTGCTTAGCCACTTAGCAGTCCCAACGCAGAACACGCCTTGTGGCCCCTTTAGCCTAAAAAAGGCAAGTTGCACCTCCTTCGACTATATTTACAAATATGTATTGAGAGAGAGATAGACAGAAAGAGAGATGGACCCTGATGTAAAAAACAATAACTAGCAAAAAAGACAATACATAATTACCAAAATTACAAATTAGTTAATTATGGAAGGTAAAAATATCTGCAGTGTTTTTTGCTAGGTTGCAAGGGAAGATATATTAGCTGTTCAGGGTCCAAAGGTTTAAAGAAAATAGATACTTAAAGGCTGAAACCAAATCTGAAGTAAATGAAACAGTCTGAAATCTTTTTAGTATTTTCTTAAAAATTCTAAATATTAGATTAAGTGTTTCTTATTTTTCTTTCATTTTCTTTAAATGAGAAAAGATTCCAAGATAAAACTGCAATTGTATATAATAGTAAAATTTAATCACTTATTACTAAGGCTGTGATAATATGCATTTTTTAAAGAATATTCTTGACACAATCCTTATGACTAGAGCTGTAGCATGATAAAACTGCAATTATATCTAATAGTAAAATTTAATGACTTATTAGTATGGATATGACAATATGCGTTTATTAAAGAATATTCTTGACTCAGCCCTTATAACTAGAGCTGTAACAAGAATATTCTTTAATAAAAGCATTTTGTAACAGCTCTACTTATCACTGAAGAATGACTAATAATCTTAGGTGGGGATGCAAAAAAAAGGATGATCTTACCTGGAAGTCTCAATGTAGAAATTTCATCACAAAATTTTTCTTCTTGCCAAAATTGTAAATGAACTTTATTCACACTTTTAGGACTTAAGACACTAAAAGAATTCAAGAAAATACATAATAATATTTCATCTCAGAATTTTCAATATTTGATTAGTAATTCAACATAGAATTTTCTGTGTACAAATAATAGGCTTTCTAAAATATAACATTAGATCCAAAATTGTGTTATGAATAATAATGAATTAACCATTACTTTCACTTTAGCAGCCTTGGGCAGATGGGGCGCGTTAACTCGGGAGAGCAGCTTATCTAGGTGGATAATAACACCGAATGCAAAAAGCCCGGGTAAGAGCACGTAAAAAATGGCCTTGTGCCAAACTTGGGTTGGTGCTCACCACAAGTAAATATAATATTGAATTAATTCAATATTAGACAGGATAACAGTTTTAAGGGATTCACATTTTAAATAAATCTAAACTTATTTAAAAGTGGAACTTTGTGTATATGTGTGGGAGTTGATATATTCATATATTCATAATTTTAACGTCCCTTCATCTGACTACTTACTCGCCAGCGTCCCCCTGAAAGTTCATATCGCCCCCCAGAGGTGATACCGCCCACTTTGAAAACCACTGATCTATATGTTATTGTTTGGACATTTATTATATATAGACAATAATTTTACTTACTAATTTGTCTCTTCTCTCATATCAAATGGAATGATTTCTAATAAATGAAAAAGATTTGATTTGTCAATCTTTTCCTTCACTGGAGATGTTAAAGGAGTTTCTAGATGAGAACAGGAAAAATCTGGCAAAACTTGTTTCTCTGAAATCAGAACAACAAGACGTAATGAAATGTAAAATCATTTTAATGTTTATTGAACTGCAAAATGAAATTTAATGCCAAATAAAAGAGATGTATTTTATAAGAATGTTTCTTGCTTTTGTTCATTAATTTGTAGGCCTTAAAGAGATGTATTTTGTAAGAAAATTCATTAATGAGTCATCTCAATGCATTGTATGGGACTTATTAGAAATTAAGAGAAAAAAAAATTTTACAAGTGATATAGAAGATAATTGGAGCAACTATCATCTAAATAACATATGGCAAACTAAATATATATACTAGCAACTTTAGCCCGGTGTTGCCCGTGTCTTTCGAATAGGATTTTAGCTAAAATATTGGCCGTAAGTGTTCTACTATATGTTATACACATGTGT
>JAUZSX010348373.1:0-10234 GCA_034780655.1 Idiosepius hallami
AGCACTTTGTTATAAATGTAGGCAAAATTTTTTTAACAGATTAATTTTTATATATATATATATGTGTATATATATATATGTGTGTGTGTGTGTGTGTGTGTGTGTGCTTTTCATTATAAAATGAATACCCTAGCAAAAGGTATGACTCTCTTAATTCACTTAGTATTTATGAATTAATAGCACGATTCCTCCAAATCGTTAAGAAAAAATGAATATTTGTCGAGAAAAATTCTTCCAAAATTAAATGATTGTAAAAATTGATATGCAGAACAAAAATAAGATTTTATGACAAAATTTTTAAATGTTTTGGAATGTTTATGAAGATTTAAAATAAAACAATTTAAAAAAAAAATTGAAACTTGAGTTTTTTTATAATAATTACCCTATAAAAATATAAACCCAAAATGCATATTAGATTAATGACCCTATTAAAAAATGAAATAAATAAAATGTTTTTTGATTAATGACCCTATCAAAAAAATAAATAAATAAAATGATTTTCACATTAAAAAAGAAATAAACCCAAACCCTGGCCTATAAAAAATATGAACCCATAATACTTCTTTTATAAATGACCCTATTAAACAGATTAGTCCTTATAATTTATCTACTTTTCCTGATTTAATCAATTTTCCAATAGTTACAAAACTGACTTCAGTTTTTTTTTTTCCTTGATAAAATTCAAAATTCCTAAATGACTTATGCACCTACGCTTTGCACTTTTGTGTGAATAACTTGCAGCATTTGCAGAGTGCATTTATGGGTTTGCATATTACACGTGCAAATTAAACAATGTCCTTACTAAAATTAAATGAGTGTGGTCTCAGTCCAGGACGATTCTTTCTAGGGCTTCCACCAGGGCTTCCTGTAGGTGTCCCCCAACTGTCTGAATCGCTATCTCTCCTTTGGATCCTTCCTTGTCGATTTTGGGCAATAAGCAAGGAATCCCTGGCAGACAATAACGGCTTGTTCTCTGTGGATTCGATCCCGTTCAGATCGGTACTGTCTGTGTCGGAGAGGGTCGAGTCTTCTGGCGTCAATTTGGAAGAGTACGACTGTGTGACTTTAGTCTTGGAGCTTTTCTCTGTAACCTGCAGGATTTCATCGTCTTCACTCGCACCGGACATGGTTGCGCTGGTACCGAGCTTTCTCTGTCGAAGCCGCTTGGCATGACTGCTGATCGGGCTCGGCACATAACGCTTGAACGTCAGTAGCTCTGGGTTAACTGATGTCGGTGATAACGGATGTTTAAGCTTAGAGCTTGAATCAGTTTTTGTAGAGGTGAAAGGGGATATTGCAATTGTGTCAAAATCACTTGGTTCACACATCAGCTTCCTATAAACAAACTCCTCTGGGGTGAAAGGGTCACTGATATCATCGTCTTCTTCTTCGTTCTCTTCTTTCTCTTCTGTATCATCATCATCATCATCATCATCAGTTTCCATTATTTTCCCATCTTTTTGGTTTGTTTTAACTGTTTTGGAAGACAATTGGTTCTTAGAGGAAATTCCGACAACTGCTGAAAAACAAACGGAAAAATAAAATTCAAAGGAAAAAAGGAAGAAGGAAAAGAATAAATGAAAAGAAAAAGAAAAGAAAAAAAGAAAAGATAAAAGAAAGGAAGAAAGAATAAAAAAAGGAAGGAAGGAAAGAAAGAAAGAATAAAAAAAGGAAGGAAGAAAAGAAAGAAAGAAATAAGAAAGAATAAAAAAGAGTAAATGAAAAAAAAAAAGAAAATAAAGAATGAAAGAAAGAATGAAAAGAAGGGATGAAAGATAGAAAAGAAAAAAAAGAAAAAAAGAAGGAAGGAAAAAAAGAAAAGAAAAGAAAGAAAAGAAAGAAAGAAAGAAAGAAAGAAAGGAAAAAAAAGAAAGAAAGAAAGAAAGAAAAAGAAGGAAGGAAAGAAAAGAAAGAAAAAAAGAAAGAAAGAAAGAAAGAAGGAAGGAAAGAAAAGAAAGAAAAAAAGAAAGAAAGAAGAGAAAGAAAAGATAGAAAGAAAGAAAGAAAAAAAGAAGGAAGGAAATAAAAAAAGAAAGAAAGAAAAAAGAAGGAAAGAAAGAAAGAATAAAAAACCAAAAAAAAGAAAGGAAGTGTGAAAAAAAAAGAAAGAAAAAAAAAGAATAAAAAAAGAAAAAAAAAGAGAGAATAAAAAGAAAAAGAAGGAGAAAATGAAGAAAAAAAAATGAAATTGAAAAATCAATGAAGGAAAAAATCTTAGAAGGCAAAACAAATAAAAAAAAAGCAATAAAACAAAGCATATAACGTTAAATAAACAAATCTAAAATTGACTTAAATTTAAAGAAAAAAATGACAGAAGAAAACAAAAATGCAGGAAAAGAAAGAATTCATCAATTATGAAAGAAAAGAAAATACCGTATTTTCTGAATAATAAGCCCAATTCACTGTTTAAGACAAGGCCAAATTTTAGCTTTAAAAATGAGGGGTATTTTTTAAAAATTATTACTTCTTGATAACCTAAGGCAGAAAAATTGCATTAACTACTTTTTTAAAGAAGGTGGCAGAAAGGTGGAGCATTGGTATAAGCTTGGACTATGGAATCGTATAATGTGAGTTCAAATCCTAGTCAAAACCATTGCATTTACCTTTAGCTGCCTTAGGAAGATGGGGCTCATTAACTCGGGAGAATAACTCATTCAGGTGAAGGGTAACACTAATTTCAAAAGCTCACCAAAAGGTCCGTGTATATTTCTGGTATTGTATTATTGCTGATTACTCAGGTAAATACATATTGTGAATACATATTTATTTATTCTTTTATTTACTTTCTTTATTTAACTTTAACCCCAATGCTTTTGGTGAGGTCAAAGCTGTGATTTAAAGACCAATTTTGACCCTCAATATTATCTAGTTTAAAAGGCTAACCCATCCAATAAGTCGACTCTTGGAAAATCAAGTCATAGAATTATGTCTAGAAAATCGGCTTATTAAACAGAAAATAGGGTAATTTATATTGAAGAAAAATTGATGGAAACAATGATAAAAAATGTAGAGAAAAATGAACAAGAAAGACAAAATGAAGGAAAAATACAAGAAAAAAAGGGAAGACCAGTGACATAGCAACAGATTTTGCCGATCGGGGCAATTGTAAGATTTACACCCTGTAGTGAATAAAACCAGAGTACAGAGTAGCATAAGTAAGCTTTATTCCACTAAGAACCACGCAGAGAAGCGAGTCTACGCGACCCACGTGTGATACATGATATATGAAAAACTAAAGGGAAATAATCTGTTTCCGGTAAGGGAAGTAACTCACTTCCGGAAAGCATAAAGAGAGTTCTTTTATCAGGACGCACCCCTTCCTGAACACTAATAATCCATTAACGTTTAAAATTCTAAAAAGCCCTATAAATATTCATTTTCATTGAACTACAATCAAGGGTCTAATTATATTTAACTTAAATAAATAATTATTTTTATTTGACTGATGATTTAGATATAAAAAAAAGGTTTAAAAATTGCATTTTACGCACATGGAACATAATGCAGCCTTAAAAATTGATTTTGGTTATAAAATTTAGATTTTTTTGTTGACTTTTTTTTACTAATATCTTCTTTTAGTTTTTATTTCTATCCCTGAAAATGCCACCCCTTGGAATATAGAGTTTAGGACTGACCAACCCCTCTCTTGTTATGCCACTGGAAGAGACAACCACTGTCATCAAAAAGAAAAGCTGAAGGAAATAAAAATACATGAATTAGAATTATTTGAAAGAAAAAAAGAAAAAGAAGAAAAAGCAGAAACAAAAAAACTAAGGCAAGAATACAAAAAAGAAAGAAAAAAAAATAAATAAAAATATTTATTTAGAATATAATAATGCATTAAAGATATCAGTCAGTTATATTTCAGAGATATAACACCATTATCAAACTATTGCTCTTTTTTTGTGCCTGTCTTTGTGGGTTATTTTATTGTATTCATTGCTGTTTTAAAGGTTATTGTTTATTTTAGCTCTTTTTAATGCATCTATTTGTTTTGTTTTTCTTCTTTCTGTTTATGTTTGGTAGTTATAGAGGTGTCTCTTATGACTTACACTTGGTTTTTATAAAATCTGTTTATTTTTAAATTGTTTATTTTAGCTCTTTTAAATGCTTCTATTTGTTTTTCCTTCTCCTTTTGGTCTATATTTGGTAGCAGATACCAGGGGACAACATTTTGAAATAGATAATAGAAACAAAAATTAAATTAAATAATAATAGTAAAAACTTTTTAAAAAATCTAAAATTTTATAAAACAAAACAAATTTTTAAGGTTTTAGTATTTTTTTTGTTTTGTTTATGTGCGTAATAACAGAGTTTTTAAACTGTATCATCAGTCAAATGAAAATAAATATTTTAAGTTGAATATAATTAGATCCTTGATTGTAGTTACATGAAAATAAATAATTTTGGAATTTTAGCCGTTAATAGATTAATGGAGCAAGGGGGTGCAAATCTTACAATGCCCCAGACAGCAATAACTATTGTTACGCCACTGATTATATAGGCGGGCACCGACGGTGGAGCATTGGTAGAAGCTCGGGCCATGGAATCATATTACGTGAGTGTAAATCTCAGTCAAAACCATTACTTTCACTGTAGCAGCCTCGGGCAGATGGGGCTCGTTAACTCGGAAGAGCAGCTCATCTAGGTGAAGGGTAACATCGAATGTATAAAGCCCGGGTAAGAGCAAGTAAAAATGGCCTTGTGCCAAACTTGGGTTGGTGCTCACCAAGTAAATATAATATAGACGAGAGTTTGATGAAAACTAGCTTTGAGAAATTTAAAAATAATCTTGAAACGTTTATAATTAATTCTAAATAACCACTTAGACGCAGTACCGTGCCTAGTTACATAGCCGCCCCTACGCAGAATGCGCCCTGCGGCCCCTTTACCCTAAAAAGGCAAGATCCCTCCCAATATACTGGAGTCTTTGACTATACATACATATACAAATATATATATTGAGAAAGATAGGCAGAAAAAAAGAAAGATTCATAGATGTATATTTCAATTGTGATAAGGATTTTGTAATTAATCCTAACAATTAATTATTTTGATAATTTCTTTTTATTTCAAAACATCTGTGAAGCCAAGGAGCCTTGCAGTCCCTTGTAGAGTAGACTCAGCAGTCTTCTCATTGTAGTGACCCATGTGCTTTCTGGCACTTGGTGGGTTGGATTCAGAGGATGGGAGATGGTGTTGACGGTCTTCGTGTAATTACAAGACTGGCCTAAACTGGCGTTATCATACCAGTTTTATATGGGAAAAGGGAGATAACTCCAGGGTACATCTGGTAATGTACCCAACACCTGTACACCCTTAGGGAGCCCTAAGCATGGCCCTACTCAGTTGAATAGTTTATAATAAGATTTGGTATTTTTTGAGAATGAAAAATGTTTGTATTTTGTTTTTTTAGGTTTTTCAAAAAAGATTTTTATTATTCATTACTCTATTTTTTAAAAATATTTCTTTATTGAATTATTCACTCAAAATGAAAAACAAAGAGCAAAACATCAAATGCTTTTAAAAAAAAATAACAATTCAAAAAATATTAACAGAAATAAATTCACAATGTTTTCATTCTCACCTAAAATAGGCTTAGATTATTATTTATATAAATAAATAAATTATAGAGTTATTTCTTTCAAAAATACTTATTACATTTGCTTATGTTTCATACTTATAAAAACAATCTAAAAAATACACTGCAGTTTTATTATTTAATTATCAAATAGTGTCTATCAAAAGATAGATTGTAATTTAATTTTATAGAATATCAAACAGTTTTTAAGATAAAATTGAAATAATTGTTTTTGCTTAAATTATTTGTTTTTGATGAAGAAGCAATGGTTTTGATTGGGTGAAATTGGTTTTATTTACTTTTTGTTGAAACAATGAATTAGTTGAAGTGTTAAAAGAAAGGTGAGAAAATAGGAAGGCTGAAAGAGGGGGGGGGTACCAGTCAGCCAGTACATTAAATAATTAAAAAATAAAAGAAATAGAGAGGATATTTGTATGAAAAAATAAGTAGGCATAATAATAATCAAAATGGAAAAGAAATAAAAGCAGAAAAAAATAAAGGACTTGGGATTCAGTCCATTAAAGAAATAGAAAAGAACAAAAAAAAAAACTAACAAAAAAAAGATGGTGGTGTTGGTGTCGTGTTGTGGTCATTTGTTTTTTTTTTTACAATCAATTCTAAAAATTATTAAAAAAAAAACAAACAAACAGACAAACAAAAAACAACAATTTCTTCAATGATTGTCAACACTGAAATAAATTTTCAATTTGTTACACAATAAAAACTAGCCATATCTAAAAAAAAAAAATTTCTAGTCACAGAAGAAACATCACTTTTAAAAAGATTTGTGTGTATTCTAAACAACTGTCACTTGGCCATTTCAGTCCTGTTAGTTCTTTAAGACTTGGTTCATTTGCAAACAGTAGTTTTTATTTCATTCATTTTTATTTACACAACTTCATTCTTTTAAACTCAATGTTTTCATACCAATAATATATATGTATCTTTCAGAAAACTGATTTAATATAAATATGACATTTTCATGTCTGAAAATAATGGTTAAAAAGAATAAACTTTTCTATACAAAAGTATTTTAGTATGGCATTCAGTTTTTCAAACGATCTATTATTTCAATATATGAAAGTCGTTCCAAAAGTAATGCCTCCTATTTGATTCAAAACAACTTTAAAAATAAGTGGCATTACTTTCGGAATAACCCTTCTATATAAAAATAGCGAGTATTAGTTTTGTAATGACTCTAGTTTTCGTATATAAAAATATAGGAGGCATTACTTTAAAAATGAGCCAAGTAAATATAAAAATAGATTTTTTATATTTACTAGGCTCATTTTTAAAGTAACACCTGTATATTTATTCTATATGAGAGTGATTACAAAATTAATACTTGCTATTTTCATATAAGAGGTTTATTCCTAAAGTAATGCCACTTATTTTTAAAGTTGTTTTTTTTTAGTTTAAAAGATACAAAGATGGCAGTCGTAGCATTAATTTAAGTTTGATTGCAAAAAGCCATGAAATTCCAACAACTGCAGAGAAATTTTTAAAGTATTTTCAAAAGTTAATTATCAAAATTTAATTTTATTCACACTATTAAATAAAACCATGAATAAAATGCAAATAAAAAGGTTAATTATTTTAATTAATTAAGAAAAAGAATTATTCAGTAATTGAATAACAAGATAATACTGTATGCAAATGTCCAGAGTCACCAGGACCTGTATGCAATTGATCTGAATGCAGTTGTCTAGTATGCAACTGACTAGTTGCTATTTTTGCAAGACCATTTTTGATACTACAATAACAGTGATTACTAATACTACTAGTGTAATCATGAAAAAATAATACAGAACATTAATAATAACATTTCTATTATTACTAAACAGAAAAACTATAATTGTAAGAAGATCTGGTCACAATAAATATTCTAAAAAGCAATTGAAATGGATAACTGACATTTCATCACCCAACTATTAATCACTGAATTATAATCACTAGACATTTTAATCACATGGTTTTTATTCATCACATGAACACTACATTGCATGTAATTAGGTTTTATTGTACTAAATTCTGCAAAAATGGTTTATGAAGAATCATCATCCTAAAGGATTCCAAAACAATGGACAAATAATGTGCTGATAAAAAATTTTTTTTTAGAGAAAACATCTCCAAGTGATTAAAATTCTCGGAGTGATTAAACCTCAACGTGATGAAAAAAACCATGTGATTAAAAGTCTATAAGATAATATTCCATGATTAATAGTCGGGTGATGAAATTTCGGGTGATGAAATTTCAGGTGATGAAAAGTCCGTACAACATTAAAACAAATCATCATAAATATAGGCTTTATTTTCTACCTGCCTTTAACCAATTAACAAAGATCATAGGATGTAAAAAAAATTGTTGTCACAGCCCTAATAACTAGGACTGTGACAAGAATATTCTTTAATAAAAGCATATTGTCACTGCCCCAGTTAAAATAAAGAATTACCAGTCATGTACTTGACAAATAACTATTTTTGATATTAAAAAAAAAAATGGTGATACAAATTTCCCAAGCAATGTGAAACATCGAATCAAGTGCCTCATAACATGCTACTAGGATTTTCAAAATTTGTTATAATTCTTGTGAAAAAAGTCTTTCGTATTTGTGTGTCATTTATAAAAAGTCAGAAAGAAAAAAAAAGTGTAGATGCAAAAAACTGTTTGATTTCTAAAGTTCTTAGTAACATTATTTAAGCCTATTGCTCGCACTTTCAGTCATGATATTTCATTTTCAAAATGATAAAATCAACTTCAAAATTAATTTATTTTCAAGTAAAAGAATTAATCAACTTCAAAATGAATTTATTTTCAAGTAAAAGAATTAATCAACTTCAAAATGGAACAATTATCTTCCAAATGGAATTATTTTGTATTTTTTTTACCTTTAAAAAAATGCTATTAAAAAAATTATGTAAAATTCTATAAAAATATCACAGTAAGTGTTCTGGGTAACTGACACCCCTATTACTGTCTTCATATGAACTCCCCCATCTCTGGTGAGAGCAGCCATTTTAGACTTCTTAGACAGAGATCATATGACAGCCTAACCGTTGACATGACTTTACAGACTCTCCTATTTGATAGTGTGAACCCCTTAAGAATAAGGCCACAACAGTAAGTTACTCTATATTATCAGAGATTTTTTTCATCAACTTTCATCCAAAAATAGTATGTTAAAAAAAAAAGGAAAGAAAATTATTTCTGAAATATTTTTCTTGCTAATAAATACTATTTGATGAAAACGTAGACATAAATATCCGATTTTGTCAACAACATGTTTCAACTAACACCAATCAAACTGCAATATTCAAATTAAAATCTCAAAATAAGAAAATTAATAAAATAATATATGATTTAAAATATAATATAATGATTAAAAAAACAAAAAAACAAAACCCTAATAAGTAATAAACTGTTTTGGGGCAGCCATTGAAAAATATGACAGAAATTGGTAAAGGTTAAAGAAGGAAATATATTGAGTAAAACATGGATAGAAGAGAGACTGGGGGAAAGCTATCTGTTTGTCTATCATCTGGAAATGGAAGTCAGAGTGTTGTCTGCTATTTTCTTTCTATTTAACTCTTACAAGAGAGTTCTACTCTTGCCATTTTATAGTCTCTGGAGGAATCCAATAATGGCTAGCTTAAGGTCCTTTAACACAAACAAACGTAACTAAATGATCTCTTCAACATTAAATGTCCCAAGAGGGTTGATATGCTGGTAAAATAAACCAATCAATCAATTAAGCAACCAAGCAATCTTTCAGCATTAAATAAACCAAGAGGGTTGATATGCTGCTAAAATAAACCAATCAATCAATCAAGCAACCAAGCAATCTCTTCAGCATTAAATAAACTAAGAGGGTTGATATATGGTAAAATCATTCAATCAATCAAACAACCAAACAATCTCTTCAGCATTAAATAAGCCAAGAATGTTGAATAATACCTAATTATTGAACAAAGAAATTCTCATTGGAAATGTCTAGAAGGTTTGAGTTAGAAATAAATAATTCAAAACAATCGAAAAAAAAAAAGTCATGTATCTGTTTAAATTTGGTTAAAAAGCGTTTATTTTACACCTTCTGGTTCTTATTTCTACATCTGTAGTCAGTGCTGAAAAAAACCCCACCCACGTCATTGACTGTTTCAGGCCTTCATTAAATCAGCATACTCTCTTAGTGGCTGATCCTGTCTAGATGCCATTTAACATTTGGTCCATACATAGAGTATGTAAAAACTTCTACTTAGATATTTTATAAAGAAAACGCGGGTCATCTGATATTACTATTTGGAAGTGATATATGTTAAGAATCCACGTATACTTTCTGAGTATTTATATATAAACAAATATATTAATAAAAAATAAAAAGTGTATTTTCTTTGAAAATATTAATTTCATTTTAGTTTTATATTACAAACTTTCCGGGATTCTTTTTCTAATTTTATTTAAGCTTAATATTTCGAACACTCCTGGCTTCTGCTTTTTCGAAATCCTTGAGACGAGACTTGAAGATTTGTACAACTAGTATTTGGACTGTTGTCCTCATCCTTATCATTGCTATATACACAACGTTTTGGCTGATTAACCCTTCGGCCTTCTTCAGGTGATCGATCTCGAGAACCTTCTTGTCATAATTCTCGATT
>JAUZSX010348384.1:0-10233 GCA_034780655.1 Idiosepius hallami
AATGATTTTTGAATGAATTTTTTTTTTTTCTGAAATAAACACAAAAAAAAGGACCCTAAAATTCCAGTAGTCCTCAAATTTTCCAACGGCGGAGCGCCTGGGACATCAGGCAAATAAAACCAGAGCCCTCTTCGTTTTAAACCAATAAAAACTTTGCCTGGAGCAAAAGGAAGCATTGAGAGAGTGTGTGTGAACTGGAACAGGACACAGAAGAGTCATCAATTCCGGAACGCTAAAAACCTTAATACCGTTATTCGATATTGATTCCCGAACGCTTAAACTGTAACACCGTTGTTCGAGACTGCGAGATTCTCGCGCAAATCTCGTAATGAAAAGGTAAGTCAGTATTATGGCGTCGTACGCCTCTAAACGGACGGATTCGCCGATATTACTGAACATTTAAGTGTCTTTAACGTCACTTCTGTTGCTCTCCTTATTAACCAAGGTATGTATAGTTATTTCTGAACCTTTTTTAATATTCATTGACCACGTCTCAGCGATGATACTACATTGATTTGTGTTTCATCTCGAATAAAAAACGGAGGCAGTCACCCAATCCATCTGTGACTTTAAATGAAAGAAACAAGAAAAGACTTTAGCAGACCGAGCGACATTTTCAGATTTGGTTTAATTTTTCTCTATCCCTAAAAATAAACAAGATAAGCGATTAACATGTTGATTAATTAATTAATTTATCGTTATTGAATTTTGCTAACCCTGCTCTGTGTGCTTTGTTGATTCGTTTTGATTAGCCCCCTCTATCAATTCGGCTCGAAAAATGGATGAAACCTAAAAAGAATGAAAAAATTATTACAATTTTTTTAAATTCTTCATTTTAGTATGAAAATATAAGTTTAAACAATTAATATCAAATATTTCAATTAGTTTTTTTTTTATGATGAATCACCTTCACTCACTATTGAAAAACTTATTTAAAATATCAATTATCAATATACCTTGAGAATCTCCGTTTTCTAAATTTTCGTTTTCTCTTCTTTATTTATCTATTAAATATTTTATTGATTGTTTAAAATTTAAGAAAATTGAAAAGAAAATTTTAAAAAATAGGTCTGGTTGTCATAAAAATTCCATTTATGTTTTTATGAAAAAATAACACCTTTTTGAGCTAAAACAATCTAAACAAAAACTAAATTATTTGAAAAATGAATAAAACCGACTCTTTTGATATTTTATTGATTTATTTATTCAACAATAGCTAGTAATTAAATTGATTAACTTAAATCAAAATTTATTTTCTCGTTATCGCACAACGCACACAACATTAAAAATACTTTCCATAAATTAATTTTATTTACCTTAACTTTCAATTATTTTAAAGATATTTTTAATGTTTTTTTTTTTTTTCGAGATTTAGAATTATTTTATGGCGTCTTTTTTATTTTGAAATCTTTTTTTAAGTTGAAATTTTTAAAGATTTTTTTTTCTTCATTTCTTGAATTTAGTAGTTTTGACTTTTTTTCGGAATCCTTGTAATAAGGCTTGATAACTTGTAGATCTATTTTTCGGATTCTCATTCTTATCAGGATGAGGACAAGACAATACAACACTAACAGTCTGAAAAATAGATCTACAAGGTTTTTGGCCTGGTATCAATAAATCTGTTAAATTAAATTGCTTTTTATACCTTTTTACTATTTTTTTCTTCAATTTTTTATTTTTTCATTTTTAGAATTGATTTTCGTTGGCACGACAAGAGAGGGGTTTAATTTATGGAAAAGAAAAAAGAACAAATACAAACTGAATATTATTTTGAGACTTCATAATAGAAGATAATATTATGTTTGGATAAATCGGAGTGGTTTAATTTCAGGATTACTATTTAATGTTTACTACTACTATCTCTTTTTAAGTGTCACTTATCGAACCCTTGAGTCTGGAGTCGTCGTACATTTGGGTCACATCGGCCGAAACGTTGTCTATTAAAAAAACCAGAATAAATGTTCGAATAAATACTAATTGATTTTTTTAAATAATCTAAATACTGTTTCTTTCTTGCTCACTAGTTCGTAACATGCAAAATTGTGGAGAATTAAAGTACTTATAAAATTTTAACTTTTGTTTTTAAACAGCTTAAAGAAAGGAAGCACAAAGATTTTCATCAAACTGATGGTGCGTGTTATTGACAAGATTTACCACTTTCATAGATATATTTGTCATTTGTCACCTATGTTGATAAAAGATCATTTACACATGTCTAAACAAGATATTTCCTTTGTTTAATTTTGCTATAATTGAAAGTCAGTTTGAACTACAGCTACCCACCCACCACATCATCAATTCAATATATATATAAAAAATTTTTTTCAATCATTCCTTACCCATAAGTGAAATATATTTTCTCCAAATTATTAAATGAAATACTTTAGTAGACGTTCTGATTTCTGTAACTAAAGATTACAAAACTTCCAAATTTCTAACGTGCAAATAACTTACTACTGGTCGGATAAAAGACTATCTTAGTTTCGTGTGGCAGCGCAAAAAAGTCTGTTGCAGGCCTGATATAACCCTGATTCGCTTATAACACTGTTTTATTATGGACCCCAAACTATTACAATATATCTAATACAGTCACCAAGAGCTTCCCACTTAGTTCATTCATAAAGGCAAACAATTCTTTTAATTTAAAGCTGGCCATAGGAAAGGGATTTTTATCATTGAACAACAGCATAGAAATCTTACTTGCCATACTAAAATGCCAAAAGTTTGGGAAAAACCTTATCCACACATCTGAATCAGCTGAGAATGCTGTAACTGATGTGACAGCTCTTTGTGTGAGACAAATGCTAATAGTAAAAGTAGTGATGAGGAAGATTTAGAAGCCCTCCAACCACCTAAAGTGACTGCAGCTCTTGAGGGTCTAACTATATGATTGAATTGGCTAGAATCACAGAATGTAGACAAGAATCATATTTTACATTTGTAATCCATGATTAAAATTGCAATAAAACAAAAACAACAATCTAGCTAGTCATTCATCATTTAATTGAGTCATTAGTTAACAATAGATACAAGAGTTAAAAATCCCATTTATGTAGACAAAAGAACTGCAACCCAGTCTCTTCCCTTTAATTCAGTAATGATCATACCTAACACTTATTAGATAAAAAATAATACAACAGTATATTATGTGTAAGAAGATAAATATACAAACAACGAACAGATAGTTTGTATTAAAAAAAAAAGATTTGTTTTTTTTAGATGCATTTATAAATCATATTTTAAGTTTTGTTGGCTTGTAGGTTGTTTGCTAAACAGTAGTTAGTTGTCTCTTCTGCTAGTGGTTGGTATATGGGGTTGTTGTTGTTAAGCAGGAGGACCTCTTCTCACCCATTCGGGCTTGGATCAGTCTTCCTGTTGTTATAGACTTTTTGCAATCTTAGAGTATTTTGAGACTCCCAGTCCTCATCCTAGAGGGTAACCTTAATCAAGAATGTTTTTAGCTCGCATGGTCATTTATTGTGAGGGAGGGGTGGGGAAGAAAAAAAGTCTTTCAGTTTAATGCATTCAACTGATCATACCCCCGACCAGCCTGGTACAGTACCTGATATTCCTAAGTTGTCACTCATCTTCATACTGATCAGGCTCTATGTTGCTTAGTTTTGGTGATCTAGCTTTGTTATATTATACGCAATATAATATATAATACATATACATACAAGACTTGAAAGAACAAATACAAACACATTAGTAGTTTGCTTCAATAGTCTTGTGTTGTCGACTATATTTCCTCCTCTCTTTCAGTCACAGTTAGACAGGCAAATCTCAGCTGTATAGACAGACTATTACTTGTAGGTCGTCTGTCAAAGTTGTCGCTGTGCTGTTGTTAGTGCGTGCATTTCACTCTAACTTTGTGACAGTTTCTCTCCCTCTTCTTTCTTCTCTGCTTTTTTTAAACATATTCCAATCCATTTTTAACATCAATCCCAAGTTTTTTGCAGTCCTACTGCATTCTGGTATTTGAAGTATGGAACCAATGACGCAACAAGCCCCCACAGCCCATTATCTGTTGACTCAATCTTGTGCTGGTTCAATTCCAGCCAGTTGGCATGTTGTTACAGCTTGAACTGGTGTTTCCAACGTGATTTAACCGTATTTACTGCTGAAGTTCTATGAAACAATACTGCCAAACACGCACAACACTGTCATTGCTCAAACTCATGAGCCTTAGATATTGGACACACTGGGAATTATCAATCATAATCCTGATATTACATTCGGAATGCTTGATCTATTGATATTAAAAAGAATCTAATTCTTTTCTCATAAATGAGAACTAAAAAATGTTTATTTAGTTAGTGAAATATTTAGTGAATGACTAGCAGAATAGCTCAGCATTGTCCGTGCAACTCAAAAAAGTTTTTGGTATGGCTAAAAATATATAAATTATAACATTATGATTCAAGCAAAACCTTGTGTAATTTTCAACTTGGTGCCGGACAGCTCTTTTAATCTTATTTGATCTCATCAGAGACATGCAATGTTGTTAACATTCCAAACCCCAAGTTGTATTCAAACCTGCAAACTATGTGGTGTGAAACAAACTTTCTAATAACTCAGGACACAGCTATGCATTCATAATGGCAATTTCTATGCTTTACATTTAACAATAGTGATGCTTTTCCTTCTAGAAGCTGATGTTTTCAATAACTATAAAGTGTATTTCGAGACAAAACCTATCTTAAAACACTTCCATACACATGAAGTACATCTGTTTAAACTTTCAAGAAAATCAGTTCCGCCGTTTTAGAGTCCATATGGAATGAAGATACGCATAGACAATGTTTAATGTATGGATGATAGCAATGCAGTTGGTAAACCTCAATCTGTTTGATTGTCAAATAGAAAATGATACAAGACTTTTTATTCTCTCAGATTGCAGATAGCTACTACTGGAGGGAAGATTGGGCTTCATACTTTTCCCAAGGGTATTAGTCGACATGATAACATAGACGGAAAACTTGGATTCGAACCCACGTAGTACGGTTCCAAAGTCCGATTGTCTATCCACTGAGCCACATCGACTGCCCACTACTACAACTACTACAAAAGTGACCTTGTATATCTGTGTGAGAAACAGTCTCTACTAAACTACTTTGTTGGTCATTGGGTTGTCAATAAAATGACTGCAGTTTACCAAAATAATTTTCTGCCTTCAAAAAATACAGTTTTCTTAGAATAAACACAGATCATAATCAGCACAAAAGAAGAATCAAGGCAAAGCTGAGCAATATTCCTATTTTGATTCAAAAGATAAGCATATTGACATCATAAAAGGGATGATCAACAAAACGTTCAATGGAACCACATATAAGGGTAAATAAAAAAAAAACTTCAAAGACAAATTGAAGAAAAACTTTATTGATGAAAGGTGAAAAATTATTTTTCTGCCTAAGATCCACCTAACTCAATACACTTCTGCAAGTGACGTTTCCATTGAGAAATTCATTCTTGATAAAATTTTGTTGCTCTATTTTCACTCAAATTGAGTTTGTCATTTGTCTTAAAACTTTTTTTTTTATTTACCTTCGTATAGGCTGTTGAAACTTTTTACTTATTTCTATTAAACTAATTAAATTAATTTCAATTTCATAACTTAAAACTAATACAAAATTTAAGTCAAATTTATCAGCTTCTTCAGACTTATATATTTTAAAATACATTTCATAAAATGTAAGTCTGTAGCTGATATAATTAGTTGCAAAAAGAAAATGCTTCAAATGATGAATATTTAAACATTTTCTTTTTTATATTGCTTTGATTATAATCTATTTAATTATTATGAATTGAAATCTATTACAACCTATATTGTCACCTTGTGGCTTGCATAACAAATAGAAACAAATTGGTACAGAATCCATTTATATTATTTAAACTTTAATTCTTATTTATAAATTCTTACATTTTATAACATTATGATTATTAAGATTTGTACTATGAACTCAGCAACTAAAAGCAATAATTAAAATAGATTCAAATCAACAAAGTATGTTTGTTATTATCCTTATATTTGTTGAATTCATAACGTTTTAGCCAATTAATCCTTCAAGAGGATAGTTTTTCTGTCCATTGACAAGACCAAATTGACACACTGATATTCTAAGTTCATTTTTGATGATGCACTCTTAGATCAGTGTTATGACAAGACCAACTAAAATAAAAATGGTTCAGATTTTTTTTAATTTAGAGCTTTTTATTTTCAACTGTCTCTCCAAGATTAGAATATTATTAGAGTATAAGTTTCTATTTAGAAAAAGATTTTTTCCTCTCCTCATCATTGTATAAATGTTTTCACTTTTTTGGACCAATTTCAGCAATTTATCTTCTTAAATATGTAAAAAAATATTTAGTCTTTTCGTGTTCATTTCTAAAATTACCTTTTCGTATTTTTTATACACAATCTCTTAAATCAGCTTAACAATCATAACTATTATAGAAGAAAATGGCAGAGAACAAAAAAATGTAGCAAGTGGTCTTTGTCTGAATGATAAGACATCATATCACCATAACAAAAAAAAAAAAACATTTGCTCAATTACAACAGCTTGTATTATGATTTCTGGACAAATAATATTTTAATCATTTTTTGAAATTTCATGTAAAATCCAGATAATTAGTAAATAAACCGAGTCAACTCTGTCTTTAGATTTTCTGCATTTAAGTCCTTTTGTATGAATTGTACATGCTCAGCTAATGGAACTTTGTGTATGAGTGAGTTTTTCCTTACAAACTACGAAACGAAGTGGTTGATTTTCTTAAACATTCATGCAGTTGAACTTTGTGTCTGGGAGTATTTTAAAGTTTTATTTTGGAATACCCCCGATAAGTATCGACAATCAAAAAAAAAAATCAGCTTCTAAAAGGAATGGTCCAAATTAAACAAGATTTTACACATTTTTACAATCTACCATTGAAAGAATTGTTAAAAAATTAATGACTATAGATCCTCCAACTCCTTTACCAATTTAGGTGTACAGACTTGAAATTTGATAAGCAGGATAATCGGACCTGTAGAAGAAATTTAATTTTGTTTTCAGTAGTAAAAATAGCTGCTGAGAACTCAAATGCAACCCCTGTGCAATAGTGCTTGTACCGGATATACTCACAATGGTTAAAAAGTCTTGCTAAATCTGTATAGCTTTAATTATTTGCACATTTATATTATGACAAGATAACATACTCTGTGTTGTCTGATTATTAATTATTTTCATAAATTTTCATAAATTGACAAATGAAATTAAATATTTAATCATTTGATCAAAAGAGCTAACTTACACCAAGTGGGAGATGGCAATTCCAATCTGAATATTTTCAACATGCATATTTAAATTCCAAATTATCTGAATTTTCTTTTCTCGTGCTGATTATGTCAACATAAATCAAACGTATTATTTTATGAACTGTTCTCATCTTTCATAGTTGTTGTTTTCACTGTTTCGACTAACTTATCCTCTAGTCTTAGTTAAGTGAAAATCAAACTGTGAAAGATAAAAGTGCGAAATAAATTAATACATAGAAGAAGCTTCATCTCAAAGAATTTCCAGATAAATACAGTAATCAAAATTTTTTAATCATGATATCTGATTGGCCATGAATAATCTTTATGCTCAATGTTCAAAAACCACTCAATGAAGTCAACCAAAAAGATAGGTTATGTGTTTATAGAATGTGTCAAACTTTTTATAAAATGAAATGTTTGTTAAAATGTTAAATCGATTTTAGAAAATCAGCAAAAAGAACATACTTTTGAAAGTTATCTCCTCTTTACAAGTACTTATTGAAATAGAGTTGAATGATAAGTCAAGGGAAATAAATCAAAATCTTCATATGCAGAAAAAAAGAAGTTATGCTATAACTTTTTATCATTTAAGAGTAAGTATTGAACTCTTAATACAGGGTGCCTGAAAATAAATAAAACCCATAAAATAGCTGATGAACATGCTGATTTAACCCTTTTATTTTTATGTTTCAGATTTGATAGTTATAAATAATTATTATTTTAAAATCTCATGGCTAGGAAATAAGAAAAGGTGTTTTCCATCACGTCTTATACAGAAACTAAATCTTATCTAAGACTGTTCAAACACGCTTCCACATCATTTAGGATAGTTGCAGATTAAAACATTTATTTCTAAAGAAATAAACCTTAAAATCTACCGAAGAGCACCAAAATTTCAGTACTCAATTGTTATTATGTCAGCTCTAAGAAAATGTTAACATTTTCAGCGTATTTTATATATTGTATATATTATTATTATACTATAATTGTAAAATTGTATCTATTTTATTATAATTTCATTATTCCTTTTTTTCTTTTTTTTTTCTTTTTTGAAGTGCTGTTTCTAGCTCAAAAAAGCCACACCTTCATCATGTCCCTAAAACCTAGGAAGGTTGATTTTGATGTTACTTGGGAAATTCTCTTACAAACTGTACATGGAGTAATAACTTGTGGACAAGTAGCTCGATCAACATGGAATGACCGTTTCTCATATCCTTTTTCAGATCATATACTTCTGTATAAAGAAATCATTTTGACTACAGAAAAAAAATGTGAAGATAAATTTATTATAGACTATTCTTTTGTATACTAGCATACCTGTACTGGCAAAAATGACTGTATAAGAATATCGGAAAAATAATAAGCTCAGTTTAAGCTTAAGTTTAAGCTCAATGGACCTAAGCATTAAATCACCCATTAGGGTTGATATGCTGATTAAATAGACCATTCAATCCAATCCAATAAGCTCAGTGGACAAAACACCTCTGAAATTGATTGGGAAATCCTATTAAATGCCATTAATAAACTGTTGGGGCAACATTCCCTATCATATGCTTGATGTGCTTTGATTATTGTAGTGCGTGAGGTAACTCTGGAGAGTTGTATTCTCTATGTTGAAGTAGTTTAGAGTTGTATCGGTTGTTGCTAACTGAATTGTAGTAGTATTTGTGGTAATTGTATGGTCTGTTGTAGAGAGGGAGAGAAAACAAGCTAGCTTGTCTCAGAACTGTGTCTCAGAACTGACTGGTGTTGTCTGCCCGTTCAAACTTGGTGGTTTTTGGCCTGTCGTAAACCTGACTGCAATTTCCAGCCTGTACAGGAAATGTAAAAGACGCGGTGTTGTAATCTATCCTCTACAAACCAATAATTCAAAACTAAGTTATAGTTTAAGAAAGTATAATCCATTTTCATTCTGTACTACTTTTTCTTCTGCATAAAAATTTGTTCAATTTCTTTAGACTTGTTTTAAACAACTTTGTTAAAGAAAATTTAGTAAATTGTTCTATTTTCTATTCTTTTAAAGCTTTTATTGTTTAAATAATATGGCTTTACTCATTTAATTAAAAAAATAATAAATAAAGGTCAAGACATTTTTCACTCAGTTTTTTTAAAGATTGTTGGTAAAAAAAACTGAAAATATTTTAATATTTTTAATCGCAGTTCGGAAAAAATCACTTGCAAATGTGAGTGTTTCACTCACAACACAGAGCCCTGCTCTTGTTAAAAATTGTCACATTATGAAGTAAAGAGAAATAATATTAATATACTTTAGCTTTGAGTAATAATTAGAAACTGTTGACAGCTATCTTGACGGCTCCATCCTTCAAATTCTCAATCTGGTAAATTCATAAATCATGCTAACAATGAAATGTTTTAGGTGGTTGAATACAGTTTGTCTATTACAGTCTTGACCTTAACTCTATCTCACTGATGTCTATGCTCTGTGTGTGGCTGTACCAGAATCCTATTCAGATCGTTTGTATGATGAAATAAAAAAATTTTCTGAAAAACATGTTGAAGAACTTTACAAGGTAAGTGTGACCATTCTTTGTTGGTTTTTTTAATGTGTGGACACATAACTGGCTTTGGCTGTCTGCCAAACTTTACGAGTTTATTATGTTAGAACTGAAATTTCTATAAGAAATGCATAATTAACTCATTAGCATTGCTGTACATGCAGGGCTGTGCTTAGGGCCCCTGCAGACCCCACAATTGCGGGAGGGCCGCATGCTCCCTCCAAGTGGCTTTACAGATCTTTTGTTATGCAAAAAATTACCAAAATAATTAACTATTAGGATTATCGAGAAAAGCATTATCACACTATGTTGAAATATGCATCTATCAATTTCTGTCTTTGTGCCTGTCCTTCTCTCTCTCTCTCTCTCTCTCTCTCTCTCTCTCTCTCTCCCTCTCTCTCTCTCTCTCTCTCTCTCTCTG
>JAUZSX010348395.1:0-10233 GCA_034780655.1 Idiosepius hallami
TTTATATATATATATATATATATATATATATATATATATATAACTATTCTAATAATTGGCAGTCTCTAGCTTGTTACAAAAGGCAACAAGTAAAAAGATTTTTAAAACAGCTACTCTATAATCAGTGATACTATGTCCCATCAATTTAATTTTAAATGTTGAGAAAATTTATGCCTCAGAAAAAAGCATAATAATTTGGTTTGATTTGCAGAGGTTTATCATGTGAGTTGGTTATGTTGTAAATAGAAAAAAAGTTGAAAAATAATTTGTCTTTTTTTCTCAAGCAAGACCCTTTTGTTAAGTCACCTTTGTTGTAAGTTAGAAATATCAAATGTCGTCTATTGGTTTTTACAATTGTGATCAGAGGTTACAGAAGAAAAAGGGAAAGTCACATTGACAGTAGAACTTCGGATTCATCAGGACGCAAGTTCAAATCCAGGCCGTTCCCTTTGCGTTCATAATTGGACTAATACCCTTGAGAAAGGTATGAATCTCATGCATTCCCTTCAGCTATGGTTTAAATAGCGAACATTGTGCTACTCAAACAAAAACCATGTGTGTATACATAAAAATGATTGTTCTTGGCATTAAATGACCTAAAAAAGTTGATATGCCATCAAAAAAACAAAAAGAAGATCATTGTTCATTCAGATTGTAGAGTATTTTTCCTTGTTTTCACCCCTTTAATAGGCATTTAATCAGTTGGGCACTAAATTGATATTCTAAATCTTATAAACACACTAGAATTATTGCCTGACACCTGAGACTTAACATTTAGGTAATTAAGAAAGCCTATTGTCGAGGAATACAGTTAATGTTTTATTTTATATTAAATTAATTTCTAATGACTTTTTATACTAAATTCATTTCTAATACATTTTTAAACTAATTTTATTTCGAATGCTTTTTTATACTAAATTCATTTCTAGTGCTTTTTTATACTAAATTCATTTCTATTCTTTTCTCTAAGTTTGTTAATGAAGCCTATTATTTAGAAAAGAAGCAGTACTGTTCATATGCAAATTTTAGTGTTCTAAACCATTTCTTTTTTATATAATGATTATAGTTTCTTTTTCTGAGAGCTCTACCTATAAACAGGATTTTTAAATTCTATTTTTTTTTTTATAACTATTGTGATTTTATTTTCCAAAGAGCTACAGGATGTAGGGTCTTATACAAACATGTCGATCTGATTCTTATAAGTATAAAGATAAAATCAACATTTTTTATCTGAGGATTGGTCTCAACCAATATACTTTTTGATCTAGAGACTTAAAATTTGATATATGGGGTGTTTAGATCTGTCGAACAAATTTGATTTGGGTATATGTAAGATATGTAAATTTTAGTTCAACACCATGCAAAACTGCTAAATAGACATACACATCAAATTTTAGACAAATATGATAAAATAGCCTCAAAAAGGGGACGTTTTTAGCCCTTAAAGAGCTCCTGGAATACACACAAGAGTTATCCCGAAGTAAAGAAAAACAAAATTATATAGAAATCAGTTTTTTAGAAAGTTTTATAAAAATTCAACGCATCATTTGTAATAAACACAAAAATTTCATTTTGAGCCATTTTCCCCACAAAAGGCCCCACAAGAGGGGCAAACAGAGTTTTCCTTGAAAATCTACCATGTTACTATTTTTGTACTCGTTTCATGTTTAATGTTTGTGCAAAATTTAAAAAAATTCCAAGGCCTGGTTTTTCTAGTTTTTGAGAAAAGTGTGGCAAGACAAACCGAGAAAAGTGAATTTTTAGGTCCACATTGCCCCTATGTCCTTGGGGGGGGGGCAAGTGAGGGGAGGAGGGAAACAATAATGTTAGGTTTTTATCATTTAAAAGAAAAAAGACATGTAGCAAAAAAGATAAATTAAAAACTTGCTTCCCCCCCAAAAAAAAAAAATTCAAATATAATGGAGGTGATGAATGAATAAAGAAAATATATAAAGAAAGAAAGAAAAAAAAAAGAAAGAAAAAAAGAAATGCTAAAAAATATCAATAAAAATCAATAGAAAATTGCACCGTAAAAAAAAATCAAAATAAATTCTAATAAAAAAAAAAATTGAAGAATTAAAGAATTAGTTTCACTAAAAATTGCTGAAAAATATATTGGAAATGATTGCTCCTTGGCAACGTTGGGTCTTTTTTAAAGTCAGATATAAATATAGAAGATATCTACATTGGTTTGAAATGAAAAAATAGTTATAAAAATAAAAATAAAGAAATACAAAAGGTTAAAAAAAAAGAAAAAAAAAAGCTTTCTCCAGTCGTGTTATTTTTAAAATGCTGACCCAATTTCTTCTGACAGGTAGAGAGAGCCTTAAGCTGCCCTGGTCTGGGTAAATGTGAGTGAGTAGCTTTGGTGCTTCTTAACAGGTAATCACGTTAAAAGGACGCGTACACTGCGACAGACACTTGCACAGCATGTGCAGAAGAACTGTTTTATTGACTTCCAAGTTGAAAGGTATGTAATCAAAAAAAAAAAAAATAGATTTTTTTTTTCTATAAAAATGACATTCAACATCAAAAGTTAAAGGAAAAATGAAGCAATTGCAAAGGTTTGCTTGTTCTCTCTTTTTTAAAAAAAAAATTTCTTACTAATAATCAGCTTTATTTTTCTCACCTGTTATTATAGCAGCTTAGTTTTGAATAAACAAGAGCGTCCTGACATTTTAGCGATAAACAAAATATCAAATACATATAAGTTTTTCAATACTTTCGTGTTGATAGAAAAAAAAATGCTCAAAAATTTTTTTTTTTTAAATTTTAGATTATAGAATTTTTAATCAATAAAATCTTAGTTCAATTTGTGATGAGGATAAACATTAAAAAAATATTGTTAGAATTATTTTAATTGTTCTCTTTTCATGGTTATTTGCTTAATTCATTTGTTTTACTCAAATGTCCATAAAGAAAAATGCTTTCTGAACATATAATTAAAAAAATCTAAACTAAACATATAATTAAAAAATCATATTTAAATGAAAATAGACCTAGGTCTAATGCTATAATTTTGATAGTACCTAATATATATATATATATATATATATATAAATAAATTAAAATATATATTCAATAAATAACAGATTATTAAAGATGAATTAATATTAATCAACCTTTCAGTTTAACGAGTTTATCCATATCATTTTTTTCTGAATAGATTTTTTCATATTTTATTCAGATAAAATAGATTTTAGAGTTTATATTTTTTTACATGATTTCACTTATTTTAGTTTTTAGTTTATTAAATTAAATTTTATTTTCAACATTAGAAAAAGCAAAAAAACTTTTAGGTTATTTTGCTTTGTTTTATTTTTAAGAATATTTTACAATAAAGGTTTTTAAGATTAAATCTTATTTCAAAACTTCATCTTCTAAAAAAACTTTAAATAATTGTAATTTATTTTTTACTTTTTATAAATTCAAATGCTTTGAGTTTAGTTAGTTTTGTTTTATGGCACATCAACCTGTGAAGGTCATTTAATGCCGAGAACAATCAATTTTTGATTAACGTTCTTTTGTTCACACCTAGCTTTTTTTAATAATGTGCACTATTCAACCCATAGCTTGGGTAAATGTGGGGATTCATACCTTTCCCAAGATTTTTACCCAATCATGAATGCAAATGGAACAATTGGAATTCGAACTCGTGTATTATGATTCTGAGGTTGACTGCCTATCCAGTATCCCTAGTGGACATCCCGCAAATGCTTTGAAACAACACTTGTATTACTCTGGTAAACTATAAATATAGTATTTGCACTTAATATTTACTTGAATAACAATAATAACAATAAATAAAACAATAAATAAAACCCTTTCATACATAGATCAGTAGAATTCTTTCTCTATTTCTTCAATTTATCCATACATTTTCTCTATACATTTTTATACTAGCACATTAGGGTTAATAAACTCTAGGGTCTTTTTCATCATATATAAATAACCAATAGAATACATCATTTTTTTATGCTCCAAATTATCATACAACAGTTACAAAATGAAAACAAGATAATTAAACTTTAAAGGATATATCTAAATTGTCGGGTACAAACCCAAGTTAGGCACAAGGCTATTTTTGCATGATCATTATATACTTGGGGTTTTGTAATGAGTGTTACCCTTCACATAGATAGGCACAAAACTATTTTTTACATGATAATTATATCCCTTTCATCTAGGTGAAGGGTAACACCGAATATATAAAGCCCGGGTAAGACCACGTAAAAATGGCCTTCTGCCAAACTTGGGGGTACTCACCAAGTAAATATCATAATTATATCCCTGGGCTTTTGTAATCAAAGTTGGCCTTCAACTAGATGATTTACTCTCCTGAATTAACGAGTCTCATCTGCCTGAAGCAGCTAAAAGTAAATGCAATGGTTTTGACTTGGTATGGGCTCCCAATTACTAGAAGGTCCCCAAGGGAGTACACCTGATGAAGGCCGAAGGGCTTATCATCCGAAACGTTGTATAACAAACAAAAACAAAAATAAGATAAGGACAACAGTCCAAAAAATAATTTTACAATTGATCAAACCTTGTCCAAAGGATTACGAAAAAGATAGTTAAGCTTTAAAGGATATATCTAAAATCCAAGTTGGGCACAAGGTCATTTTTACATGATCATATATCCCTGGGGTTTTGTAATCAAAATTGCCCTTCACCTAGATGATTTACTCTCCTGAATTAACGAGTCTCATCTGCCTGAAGCAGCTAAAGGTAAATGCAATGGTTTTGACTTGGATTTGAACTTGTGTAATAAGATTCCAAAGTTCAAGCTTTTCCCAAAGCTCCCCACTTTACAGGAATTGCTATATAACAAGTTTCCTGATGAAACTAGAATGAGTAGGGATTCTAAATCTGATTTGTTCTTCTTAAAAGAAAGAAGAAAATAAAAATAAATATGATCCTAATGTCCTACATTAATGTTAGTGTCATTCATGCTCTACTGAATAAATATGAAGGAAACCCTAAAAAAAAATATTATTAAAAACACTTAGTAAATATTTTTAAATGTATTAAGTATTTTTCAAATTCCCTCTTGTTAAAGTTGGGAAGGCCTAGTGGTTAGGCAGTTGGATTTGGAAAATGTTAGTTCGAATCCCAGTCGTTTCAATTGCTTTCATAATTGGACTAATAGCCTTGGGAAAGATATGAATCCCCACATTTCCTCCAGCTATGGGTTAAATAGTGAACATTGTGTGGTTAAAAAAAACAAAAAAACTGTATGTATACAATGATTATTCTTGGCATCAAATGACCTAAAAAGGTTGATATGCCATAAAACACAAAGTCAGCAAGATTTTCAAGGTAATTTCTTTTGACCTATCAACCTCTATGGGTTATTTAAGATCTTTCTTGGTTCATATCCTTTGATAAATTTTTAGTTCTAATTGCCAACTAATTTTATAACCATTATTTACATATATAGAGAGAGCGTCCGTAAGTTAATAAACTATTGTTCATTCTTTTTTAATGGCTTCTAACTTTTTCTATGAAGAAGAGAAAAAAACTTTTTTTTGATTATTCCAATGTTCAATGATGATAGTTAAATTTAAAAAAATTTCTTATAATAATAAATATCTTTTATTTAACTAGCATCATTGAACATTGGAATAATCACAAAAAAGGTTTTTTCCCCTTCTTCATAGAAAAAGTTAGAAGCTATTAAAAAAGAATCATCGACAGTCTTTTAACTTGTGGACGCTACTGTATATTTATAGGTTATAGTTCTTTATAGGTTATAGTTCTTCTGAAGCATCAAAAGGTTATTAATGTAAAGGTATAAGGTTTAAAGATTTAAAGGCAGTCTGATGCGTTGTTTATAATGTTTGTTAATATCTTGATTCCAAAATATTACCAAACATTATAAACAACACATCATACCTTTAAAACCTGAAACCATTATATATATATATATATATATTATTATTATTATTTTATTATGTATACTTATATATATCATAATAAGGGTACTGGATGAAGATAATAGACTCATCATAATTTCAACCTACACATTACAATTCCAAAGTGTGGTTCAATAACTGTTAACCTATCAAACTTTTCCATAAATATCAATGCCTACTGAAATTCACACCACATATTTTTTAGAAAATTAAGTTTTTGATATACATGAAAAAAAAAACTGTGTCTGTCTTAAGTTATTTAAAATAATGACATAAAAGATGCTCCTTTTTTTCTTCTCTAATTTTCCCACTGAACTTGTTAAAACCGGTTTTAATGACAAACATGCGTTGAACAAAAAATAAATTCATATTGAGGATAGATAGAGTCTGGGAAAAAAAAGAAGTTGCCCTTGCACCCAAAAAAAATTTAACTTTAGTGGGTAAAGACAGAGTGTAGCTTAAGGCCCCCTAAACACGGTTCTGCATGTTAACAAAAGTCCAAGTGAGTTATATTATTGTTAACATGCAGAACCGTGTTCAAGGGGATCCTAAGATACACTCTGAACCCCAGTTACATTGTCTTTAGGTCCAAAGGTGACGCCATTTTTTCCTCACCGACTAATATAGTATAATAGAAAGAGAGAAAAATCTTGCTTGCATTAATTTCAACTCTTTTTTCATTGTTGACTGCAGAAAAAAAATTAAAAAATGATTAAATGAATACTTAATTGGTTCTTATTGAACAGAATATCTTAACTTATAAACTTTCCAGACAGACCTTGAATTGTTAGTAAGACCTTGTTAGACTTCTTATAAGCTGAGGTCTAAAGGATCACTCTAATTTCTTTAATTTTGTGACCTTCAACTGGGTTGAAAGAAAAAAAAAAGAAAAGAATAAAGAAAAATAGGCAAATAAATGCCAATACTCCCCTGAATGTCATACAATCTAAAGATTTAACATGTGAGAGAATTTATTAACAAAACAAGCTTTAAAAGAACCAGCATTGATAGTCTGGGTAAAAAATGGCGTTGCCTTTGCACCAAAAGAGAATTTAATTTTAGTTGGTTCAGAGTGTAGCTTAGGGACCCTGATACACGTTTATGCATGTTAACAAAAGTCCAAGTGAGTTATATTTTTCATTTATACTATATTAGTTTAAATTCTCTTTGGGTGCAAGGAAAAAGCCATTTTCTCCCTGGACTATGATAGCAGTGAATGTTGTCTCAGTGAATAAACCAAATTTAAATTTGCCAGATTTTGGAACAAAGCTAGCCTAAAATTTCAGCATCAAATTTCTGGATTAACATTGAAATAATGACTTAATGAATGCAATTAAATTTTACCTGGGAAAAGTTATGGAAAAAATTTATGATTCTATACATTACTTTTTTTTTCTCAAATTATTACGTCCACCCTTTTTACAGGCCATTAAAATAAAGATTTTTTTTCTAGTTTTGTTTGTGTTTTACAGCATATTAACCTTTTTCCATCATTTAATGCTGACAAGAACCTTTGTATATACATATAACTTTTTTTTATTTTTAACAACACCATGTTGGCTATTTAACCCATAGCTGGAGGGAATATGGGGATTCATACCTTTTGCAAGGATATTAGTCCAATTATGAATGCAAATGAAAGGACTGGGGTTTGAACTTGTGTACTAGGATTCCCAAGTCTAACAGCCTATCCATTAGGCCAATTAAAATGCTTTAAATATAGCTGGAGAAATTCTAGGGATTCATACCTTTTGCAAGGATATTAGTCCAATTAGGAATGCAAATGGAATGACCGGGGTTCAAACTTGCATATTATGATTCTAAAGTCTGACTGCCTACCCACTAAGCCAAATGGACTACCCTCTTTTTCCACTGACATAATAGCCAATTCGAAAAACCTAATCTCTTTATTTATTAAATGCTTTTTTTTTAAAAAGAAAAAAATTTTTTTGAGTATTTATTTATGCTTTATAAATTTTGAATAGATTTAAACATAATGTAAAATACAGTAAATTACAGAAACTGAATCACAAAAACAAAAAAACAAAAGAAGATGGCTGTGAAATTTTTATCTGAGAAGGAGGTAACCTGTTAAAATCTAGGTTTAGTGTACTTAGTAAAGTAGTAGTTCACTTAAGGCAATTAAGTTTAGAATTACAGAAGGCAACATCAATTTGTAATATGATCGCAGAACTCGTCTAATGGGGAGGAGATACTTAAATAAGATGGTGTAATTAAAATCCAATTATTGACTGAAAACAAAGATGGATAGAAGGTTTTTATCAATCCTATCATTTAAATAATGGATGAAGGCATAAGTGAATTTGTTGTGTCTTTCTAAATTGTGTGACCTAAAAAGTGAATAGAAATAAATGGCAGAATTTGGTTTGGTTTGCCGGGGTTTAACAACCTATCAATCCTTTATGGTTATTTAAGGTCTCATAGGTTTTTAGGGAGAATTTTGTCTGTTTATTTAATATTATTTTTATTGTTGTTTTGTCTTGTTTGGTTGGCTTTGAACCCAGAATTCCATGATTTTTATCATGAAGTATTATGTCACAGAGCATAGAGTTTTGTTTAAATATGACCCCGTCCATGACAAATAGAAAATACCTTCAGTGTCTTAAGAGAACAATCTCTTCAATACAGTCATTTATCTGCACAGCATAAAAACTAAATGAGCTTTTGACAAAGAATGTTAATTATGTAAATAAAATCATATTTGGTTAGGAAAAGCATTTGGTTTGCTTCATTCCCATTTTCTTAGATTCACATGTCTCAATGGACAATTTTGCCTGAATTTTAAGAAGGATTAGATTGGATTGGATGGTTTATTTAACCAGCATATCAACCCTCATGGGTCATTTAATGCTGAATAGTTTATTTGGTTAAAATTTTTTTTTTTGTTTTTTTTTGGGGGGGGTTTAGATTTTGCTATATATCATTGTTTCTCTTAGGAATTCTAAGATATTGTTTGGGTCTACTTTGTGGAAAAGGTCTTTTTGATTGTTTTTATGGTAGTATTTTGTATTTGTTGGAGGTCTTTGCAGTTTAGCAGGATATATTTTACAGTGTAAGGTTCTTGGCATGGCACACAGAAAGGTGCCTCTTCTCCTTTTGATAGGTATGAGTGAGTGATCGCAGTGTATCCTATTAGGAGTCTTGCGATTTTAAGAAGGATCTATCTATCTATCCATGTACATATCTTATATTATTTTTAGAGGTTCTTGGTAACTATTAGTTTCATGTTTAAGCAATCTTCAGTCCAATAATGATTTAAGATGTTACATCCCGCTTTTTTCACGTTGTTTAAAATTTAAAGTTGCATTTTTGTAGTTTATTTTGAAAATTCAATCATTTGTGTTGTCAACAATCACGCAGTTCAACAAGAACCATTAGCATTCAATCAGAAAATATGTTTCTTTGAAGTCATTTCTATAATTGAATCACTTGCTAAAAACTTCAAAGACAACCTAAAAATCTAAAACATCAGATTAAAATGCTATTATGTACTAAACATAGGTTTATTTACTTTTATATATTAGCTAAACATTTGGTGTTAAATAATAAAGAAAGAATACACACAAAAGACCGGTTAGGCAGGTATGAAAGCATTTAGATGTAAAACTAAACAAAAAGCAGAGCTTTTATTCAGGGAACTAGGATAGTTTTGTCCTCCATCTAAACTTTCTCTGGAAGAAACAGTTTTTATTATTGTTGTGGGGGCTATCACCTCTTTCGATTAGCGAACCATGGACTCGCCCAATGGGCATATAAACAGTCACCTACGTCACTACAATAAGAAGGCAGCGACAGGCTAACCGGATGTCAGTTGATTACTCTATCACTAACTACTTCTGTATTACTAACTTACTCTGCTATTTACCTATCACCTTGTCGTTTGTTCCATTATAAATTGCTAACCACTCGGCAACTACAACAATCATTAAAAATGTGCTCATGCTAGGTATCTTGATGTATGACATATTTGGTATTTGTAAAGATGAGAATGAAAACAACAAGCCTGAAATGCCAAATATTGTCTTTGAGAAAGGTGAGGTTTACATCTGAAAAGTGTTTATATTTAGTTCATAAATCAAATATTTATGATTGTCTTTGGCGGTCACTCATGGTTGAGTATGACTGTCCGTCTTGGTCTATATTAACCCTCTCAGGAGGACGCCTGCGCGTGATGTCTTTTAACGTGGGGAGAATGATGCACCTGCAGTTACCACATGACTCCTTAGCAGAGGAGGACCTGGTTCCAATGGCATGGAGAGAACCACGACGACTGGAGGCCATCCTCTGTTGCAGCCTT
>JAUZSX010348406.1:0-10232 GCA_034780655.1 Idiosepius hallami
TATATATTCAATCCTTTTAGTGTAATTTATTATCATTTAAACCTCCCCGAAGATATAATTATGTCAGTTCAAATAAGCCAAAGCCTAGGATCTAAACGATTGTTTGATTCGTTCAGATAGAAGATTATAAATCAAAGTTACTTTTTCCAAGTTACAAGTGTTTATAAGCTTATTTAGCCAACCTTCTTAAATTAAAGAAGAGATTATATTGTCTTCTTAAACATTATGTTTAATAAAATCTCTCTTAAAAGAGGTTTTGTGAGTATAAGCCAAAGTGTTTGCTTTATGGAATCCAAGATTAGTGATTTCTTAATTGAAAGTTGAAGACTGAATATATCAATTATTATTTTTCTTTTTGAGACGAGGCTTCATAATTTAGAAATTGACTTTATAATCGGACTTTTGACCTCATCTTTGTAATCTTGATGTTTCTACACTACGTTAGAGATGAGGTTTCATAATTTAGGAATTGACTTTATTATTCAGACTTTTGTCCTCATCTTTGTAATCTTGATGTTTCTACACTAGGCCAAAACGTAGTGTAGAAACATCAAAATTACCAAGATGATGTTCCAGCAGCAGAACCAACACGGAGCGCATTTATCCATCGTCTCTAGAAACGGACAGATGCCATCCTATCCTATGCTACTTTCCTATATAACTAGGAGAACCCGTGTAAATTCTATGATAGTCAATAACTTATAATCTCACATAAACAGGAACATTTTCTATCACATAAACAAACAATGAGAACTTCTTTGTATATAAAAAAAAATCTGTGGTCCATTAATTTAGATAAGACTGCAAATAAAAAAAAACTTTTGAAAATGCAACGTGACGGTAAAATGGCATCCATCTTTTTTTTTATCCGAATTTTTCTTGACTGTACTTATTATCCAATCAAAAGTTTGTTAGAAAATGACGTCATGATAACCAATGGAGTTTTTTTTATCCTATTAATAAATAGAAAAATAAGATCCTTAACTACCTTAGTAGCGAGTCCCCAGTACCCTGACAAAGCCGGACGATATTTCTCTTCTCGGATAAACATGAAGATATAAGAACAGAAAGTGAACTTAAATGACCTCCAGGTCAAAAATAATACTAAACACAAAACACATTACCTGCTTGACTCTCAACTTCTCTCTATGGATTGGAGGTCTCGTCCTTCATATAAAGAACTGCTATGCCCGAATACACTTATCCCTCTCTTTACTACTACTTCTTCCTCTTTCTCACTCTCTGACCCACTATAAGTTGACACGTGTTCTTGGTTTGGATACTAAAGAGGTACTAAATCCTCTTTGTTCTCTTTGGTCAAAATTAGTACTTCTAGTATCCAAACCAAGAACACGTATCTACTGCTAGTGGACACAGCTACTGAATTCGAGTACTTAAACAAGTATATAAAATTAGGAAAAATAAAGATATTTCTTTTAGAAGTTAATATTTGCATTCTCATTATTATTTTTAAAAAAGCACATTAATACTACAAATATTACAACCCCTTTCATTTTCCAAACTCCCCGTCACGATTTTGAAGTTATTTACAACGGAGGTTGATTTACGTTTTTCAAGCCCAAAGATTTCTTTTTAAATGCTTTGGTTTATAGCCCGAACAATAAATAGCAAATAAATATTTAACAGTTTGTCTGGAGGTCATGATGAATGGGATTTTTTTGTTCAACTTTCCTTTGAAACAAAAACCTCGACAAGATTGAAAGTGTTTTTACTCGCAGACAACTTAATTTAACAGGGACAAGTATGATCACATCACATTCGAGACACTGGTCCATGTTAGATCACCAAAGTTAACCAACGTAGAGCCTGTTCAGTACAAAGATGGGTGACCAATTTGGAATATCTGGTACTGAACACACATATGTATATTGGGTAGCAAAGGTGGAGCATTGGTAAAAGCTTTGGATATGGAATCGCATTTCACGAGTTCAAATCCAAGTCAAAACTACTGCCTTTACCTTAAGATTGCAACGGGCAGATGAGGCTCGTTAACTCGGGAGAGTAACTCATCTAAGTAAGGGACAGCACTGATTACAAAGTAGATATATGTGAGTTGGGAACCGAAGTTGGAGCATTGGTAAAAGCTCGGGCTCTGGAATCGTTGTACGCGAGTTCATATCCAAGTCAAAAACCATTGCATACACCTATAACTACCCCGGGCTGATGGAGCTCGTTAAATCGGGAGAACATCTCATCTAGGTGAAGGGTAACACCCAATGCAAAAAGCCCGGGTAAGATCACGTAAAAATGGCCTTGTGGAAAAATTTGGGTTGGTACTATCACCAAATTAATACATATATATATGTGTGTGTGTGTGTGTGTGTGTGTGTGTGTGTGTGCGCGCGTGTGTGTGTGTGTGTTATCAAATACTAAAATCACAACCTAAGTGGCTTATGATGGTTGATTGATTTATATTATGATCTTCCAGTGACGAGTGATCGTAAATTCAAATTACCTTCAAAATAATTCTGTTCTTAAATAATTAAATCAATAAATAAACATTGATATGAGTTCCGACTTACCCCATTAAAATCCTTGATCAAGTTCCCCCTTTTCTTGTCATTTTCTTCCCTTAAAAAAAAGACCCCCTCTCTTATTGACACAGTTTCCGCTTTTAATTATTTTTCCACAGTTTTTTAAAAATCCCATTTATGAAAGAAAAATTCGAATTGATAACGTCAGGTCACGTGTCCAAATGACGTGTTAATAAGTAAATAACCAACCAACAAAAAAGGCGTCGTCACAACTAATGGATTTTTTGAATTACTAATAGTTTTCTTTTTCTTACTTTTGACACTTATCTATCTATCTATCTATCTATCTATCTATCTATCTATCTAACTAACTACTTAATATTTATTTAAATGGCCTTGTGCCAAACTTGGTTGGTGCTGCTTGCCAAGTAAATACACTATACTTAATATTTACAAATTATTATTATTATTATCATCATCATCATCATCATCATCATCATCATCTGTATACTTATTGTAATAGAATAGGGCAACGAAGTTGGAGCATTGGTAAAAGCCTGGGCTCTAGAATCCTAGAACGCGAGTTTAAATCCCAGTCAAAATCATTACATCCATCTTAAAAATGGCCTGGGGCCAAACTTGGTTAATGCTGGCTGCTGCAGCGACAATCAGTTTTTTTTTTAGATTAATAGGACAAAAATCCAAACAAAGATCTTAGTTCATGTCCTTTTTTTCTTGGTATAAAATTGAACCTCAAAAAAATTAATCTAATCCAAAATGGTAATTTATCCAACAGCAGTAGCAGCAGTAGTAGTATTCCAACCGAATGATAGTAGTCAGGTCACTAGTCCGAGATTTTGTTAAGTGAGAAAGGAATCTGCTTATTCTGGCTTCATTAAATAAGGTGAATTATGTCCTGTCTCTTCTGTGGTATTTTTATTTTTATTTACCCTGTGTATCAAATGAAACGTTCTAATCCAGGTGATCATACCCTTAACCATTTGACCAAAAATATTAGGATAGAATAAACGCGCCATTTGGGCAGTCAGTCAGTTAGTCAATCAGGCAGTCAGTAGAGTCATATTAAAATATTTGGAATAGGTCTTTAGTCAATGGCGTTAAAAATCTTACCAAAAAGATGTAAAAAGAAAGGAAAAGGACGGAATTGCGGAAGTTATCCTTGTGTTGTATGTATTTAGATTGCATATTTTATTTACCTCGTCTTTTTTACTTATTTTATTATTTATTTATTTCCTTTATGATTATGGTGTTCTTTGTTTTTTTCTGTAGGGTGTTGAAATATTTATGGCTTTTTTCTTTCTTTTTTTTTCTTTCCTTCTTTTCGTTATGGGGTGGGGAATAACGTGGAACCGGAAATTCGAAGAATCCCATCCAGAAAAATATTACCTTTTTTCTTTCTTTTTTCTTTCTTTTTTTTTTTTTTTTTTGAGAATGGCATTCTTTTTTTTTCTGAAGATAGCAGAAATATTTATTGCTTTTTTTAAAAGATGGTACCGGAAATATGAAGAGCATTCACATTCCCGATAAAGGAAACAAAATACAACGGCCTTTCTCGTTTCCGAAAAGAAGATAATAGTTATATAATTCAAATGAAGTCAAATAGCAATTGGGATTCCAACAAATTCTAAGATAACTGCATCAAAGTAAGAATTGTGCATTGTAAAAATATAACTTACTTTATTGCTTTACATTTTGGTTTTTGTTCTAGTTTATGTATAGAAACTAGAAATATTACCCGGTTTTGCCCGGGCGCCGAAAACTTGCAACTAGGAAGCACTTGATGCTTTCTTTTCCACCAAATTAATTTCTATTTTTTTATATATACAAAATTCATTTCGAATGATTTTTTATTCTAAATTCATTTCTAGTGTTGTTGTTGTTGTTTTTTTTTAGACAAAATTCATTCCCAATACTTTTTTATACTAAATTCATATCTAGTGCATTTTCTCATACAAAATTCATTCCTAATGATTTTTATGCTAAATTCATTTCTAGTGCTTTTTTTTTCAAAATTGTAACATGCGAGTTTGATTCCTAATCGTTCCATTTGTGTTCGTATTTCGATAAATACCCTTGAGAAAGATATAAATCCTTACATTATCTCCAGCTATGGGTTAAATAGCACATATTGTGTCATTATAAAAAACTATGGAGGGCACAAAAAAACATTTATCAAAAATTATTGTTTTCGGCATTAAACGAATTAAGAGGTTGATATGTTGTAAAATTAAAACAAAGAAACTGTTACTCCCGCCACTGTTTCTTCCGTTGCTACTACTGCCGCTTCTTCTGCTGCCTCTATAATTTTTACTTGTCACCATTACCCGATCATGGATAACAAAAAGAGAGCAGTCTCTCGCCGTGGATTGAAAAAAAAGCTCGCCGTGGATTAAAAAAAAGGCTTAAATTCTGTGAAAGTTCTCGGTTATGACTTAATAGATACAGAGACAAAGATGTTAATTTTGCTTCTGCTCACATAATAAATGCCACTATTGTAATAGTTATAGGCATTAGATGTAGGTTATCACCACTTAGGATATGTTTTACTTTGTAAGTTTCTTGACATGGTTATACATATTGGGTCTCTTCGCCTTATATAGGGATCAGCTGCTGGGTTATCACTAGGGATATGGCAATATGCTTTTATTTAAAAAATATTCTTATCGTTACTTGACTATTTTGTGATTTTACAATTACTTTTAATTATTTACTTATTAGAAGGGCGATGACGACATGCTTTTATCAAAAAATATTTAAGTCACACCCCTAATATCTTTAGATGTGACAAGCATATTCTTTAATAAAAGCTTATTGTCACAGACTTAGTGATCACTAGAGCTATGACAATATTCTTTTTAAAATTTGCTTTATATTCTCTTGATATGGTAAAAATATTCTTCAAGCATATGCTGAAGAATTTTTTTTATTCTTTGGAATATTCTTTTTAAAAAGAATATACATTTTTTTTTCTTGGAAATATTTCTTTTTAAAAACATGCTTTTTGTTAAAAGCATATTCTTTTTTAAAAAAATGTTTTTTTGTTGAAAGTATATTCTTTTTTTTTTGTTAAGAATATGCTTTTTGCTAAAAGTATATATTTTTAAATGAATTAGCAATTTGTTAAATTAAAAGAATATTGTTTTTAAAAATATGTTTTGTTAAAATAATATTCTTTTTTAAAAAGAATATGCATTATGTTAAAAGAATTTGTATGCAAAGAATATCTTTACGAAAAAAGAATACTCTTGTCACAGTCCTAGTGATCACCCCTGCCACTTTTGCTACTTCGACCGTCACTGTTGCTGTTACTGCTACTGTCGTTACTCCCATAATTTCAATGGCTGCAACCGCTAATCCCTCCTGCCATTTCCGCAAATGCTGCTGCCTCAAGTGTCGCTACCGCTGCTTCTTCTGTCGTTACCATTACTTCTGCTTCTCTCGCTACCAATGCCATAAATACTGCGTCTGCAACTTCCGTTGAAACTGCCACTTCCGTCGCCACTAAAGCTGCTGCTTCGGCTCCTGTCACTACGGCTGTCGTTGTTGTCACTGCTCCTCCTCCTGTCGTTACTACTTGAAATACTCCTGCTGCCACCACTACTAGTAATACCTACTAACCCAAGTAAGGCACAAGAACAATTTTACGTGCTCATAAATACTCATACTGGTATTGTTGCTGTTGATGATAAGAAGCTTGACAGAAATTGAATAATAGTATGAAGAAGAAGAAGAAGAAGAAGAAGAAGAACTTACAGTCAATGACTGCAAGGTATCCAAATAAACTGGAGTGCCAGAGGAAACTTTTTGTCACTCTGCCTTCAGAAATCCCCAGACGTTGGCAGAGTGGGAAAATTCTACTAATAGCGAGAGTGCAAAGTGGACTCAGCGGGGTGAAAACCATGAGAGATGTTGCCCCATACATTTTATGACTAGAATGGTGTGGAACTTGCTGAATCTCAAAGGAAGGTTCATGTTGCTCTGACTCCAATAAAATCCACTGCGAAAACACTTGGTCATTGCTGAGAGATCCCAAATAATAATAGTACTTAATGCACTCGACTGATCATTGTTCGAACCACCGACTAGCCTACTACAATACCTGATACTCGTTAGTTGTCACCCTTCTTAGTACTGAACAAGCTCTATGTTGCTTATCTCTAATGATTTGGTGGGAATCGGTGTCGCCAACGTAATTTGACCGTACTTGACACTGGTGTTTGTTGAGCAGAAGGCTTTCTCTTAACCCAATTCATACAAACCCGTCTCCTGTTGTTGCTCTTCTCCATTTTAGGAAATTCAAAGACGTCCAGTCTCTACCCAAGGAGATAACTCTATCGTTTAGAAGCTAGAATGTGCAGCACACTTGGTTAGCGACAGCACAGGATTGGTAGCGAGGTACATGTCGCTCAATTCGAAGTCCTGGGTAGATTCGACTGGTCATGCTAAGGGACATCGACAAAGCTGCTACTCAAAAATGGTTACTGATCTAAGTACTATGAACAAGCTCGACCTTGCTTAATTTTAACGTTTGAGCCAAATTTCAAAAACTTCCAAGGCGTAGTTTTTGAGAAAAGTTCGGACAGACGAACGGATGAAGAGGAATTTTTATGTCTACACCCCTCCTTTGTCGGGGAACCCCAAAATATGAATCATTTAAATCTCAAGAAGTTGCAATGCGGCCAAACTAAAGAAATGATGTTACTTTCTAATACGATGCCAATTTAAGTAAAAAACATTAATTGTATAAGTCATAAGACCTTGTGATCAAACTTTCTTTCAAACCTGATATTTTGCTATTTTCACACCTTATGTTTTTCTCTACAAAATTTAAGATCTATGAAAAATGATATTTCCTGTAATGCAGTAGAGTGTTGTTCGTGTGATTTAAATGAAATCAAAATACACGGTAAAAAAAATCAAACAAGAATTCAGAATGGAAGGCTTCCGAAATAACTTTAAAAACGATTTGTTGGAAGTCGACGCCATTTTTTTGCAATCTGATATGCAAGAGATATAAGAGCCTCGTTTTGATGTTTGTATTTGGTCATCATTGAAGCGAAGGACGTGGTTTTGGGTTGCGGTCTGTTGTCTTCCTATAAGATTCTGTACGTCTGCTTCACCCATGCTTTTGTAATATCCACCCCCTAGTATTTTTTGTTCCTTTTTTTTTTTTAAGAAGCATCTCGTCATGAATGGAAGGATACACACGATAATGTTAAAAAATCTTGTCACGTCAAGAACATTTACCACCTCTGATGGAAATAGGGTAGAGAAGATAAAGACCACCCAGACGAGGAAATAGAAAACTTGTCTAAAAAAATAAGAAATAAATAAATAGATAAATAAAAAATACCCCCCCCAAGAAAAAAGACAAAGAAAAATGTTAAGAGCCCCCCCCTCAGGGTTGACTGACCAGAAAATACTCAAAAGACCAAATAAAAACTAAAATAAGAAAAGGACTAAAACAAAAATAGATATTTTTATTTATAAAAAAAAAAAAAAATGGCCAAATTACAATTTTTATATCTATTTATTTATACAAAATGAAAAAAAATAAATAAAAAAATAAGAATACTTAAATCTCACGCTTTGTTATAATTTCTTTCGGCATTATAAGTCTTTTTTTCCACTTAGGCATTATAAAGATTTACATTTCAAACAAATTAAAGTATTCAATTTTAAAAAAATTATGAAAAAAATATTTAAAACCGTAGATTTTCTGCCGGTTGAAAATAACCAAGTTGAAAAGTTGAGAGTAATTAAATAATAGAAAGTAATACTGTAAAATTAAGGGGGGGGGAGCCAAATTTAATTTAATTGATTGATTGCTTTTTTTAGCATATCAACCCTTTTGGGTTATTAAATGCTGAAGAGATTGTTTGAATTTGCTTATTTTCTTTATTGTTTATTATTAAAGTTTTTTTGTTTTTATTTTTTTTATTTATTTTAGTTTTTGAGATTTTAATATGAATATTGCAGTTAGATCGGTATTAGCTGTGATGTGTGCTATGAAGTTTTTTTTATGCTGCGTGGTGTTGTTTCACTTAGGAACTCTAGGGATTTGCTTTGTAAAAAGGGTCTTCATTGTGCGTTAATTTTGATGAAAAAAACACGAGATGCTGGAATAGTGCAACGTCAATGATATATATTCAATTAGATACATAAACGTGTCAATTGAGTCGATTCACCGCTGTTTGCGCTGTTATTGACAAATAGGTTGCGACCATCACTCGTTACTACTATCGCCGCTGGGGCTCAGTGTCGTGCTTAGCTACATAGCGGCCCCTTTACCCTAAAAAAGAGCAACTTGCACTCTCTCAACATACTGGAGGCTTTGATCAAAGACTATATATATACATATACAAATAGTTAGGGTTAGTTAATCCTAATAATTAATAATTTTGGCAATTTTTGTGATTTACAAAAGATTTGTGAAGCCAAGAAACCTTGTGCAGCCCCAGAAAGTTTGCGCCCCCTGCAATTGCGGCATCTGCGGGGGGTCTAAGTACGGCCTTACTGGGGCTCCAATTGCTGACTGCTTTAGAGCTGCTTTAAGCAGGCCCTGGCTACCCGGAAGTGACGTCGCAGAACAGTCAGTTTAATCTGTAAGACTATAGTAGGGATTTTTCCCCAACAGTCTTTTAGATTGTTTTCTAGGTTGGACTTCATTCGTATTTGTTAAAGATCTATGCAATTTATTAGATTATGTTTTACTGTGTAAAGTTCTTAACATAGTATACAGATTGGCGCCTTTTTTGTTTTTTGGGTTTTTTTACAGACATTAGTGTAGTTTGTCTTATTTGGAGTATCACGATATTTTTGTGTAGTTATTTTCTACAACAAAGGCCACGGGCGTGCTAGTTTATTATTTGTTATATTAAAACATGGTTATGCAAAGAGACTATTTTTACTCAAGTGTCTACGACAAGGCCCTTGTCGGTAATAATAAACATTCATTTAAGTTACTTTATTTCCCCAAACCCCTAAAGATATTTTTTTATTTTATTAACCGTTATGTAAAGGCTGTCGGCCAAACACACTTTATCTCATCTTTTCCCTTTTTATTTCTTTTTTCCCCTTTATTATGGCGCGGCTTTGTGGCTCATTGCAACGCTTACTTGATATCACTTCCAAGGCGTTTCCCCTCTCATAACTCTCGTCGCCATTTTGGTTTATGGCCATACGACTGTAAGTGTTGAGGAATTTACAAAATAGACACATAAATGAATAAAAAAAATGCCAAAAGGAGACAAAAAAAAAAGAAAAGAAAAAAATAAAAACCTTTTTTTCCAAAAAGAAAAAAAATCTTGTCAAACCTCGAATCAAATTAAAGAGTTGAATGAATTGCAAAACGTAAAAGCGAAAAGAAAACAACTTATATTTTTTTTGTTGCTTTTTAAAGAGTCATTCATTTCTGTACTTATATAGGGTTGAAACATTTCTCTCAATTAAAATAGAAGTCAAGACAGAATTAATGGGTGTAGTGCATCATTTCAGAGACACGTCGATCCATCTATATATCTATATAATCAGAAAGCGTCATATCACTAAATTTGTTGAACTATTCATCTATCCATCTCTATCTCAACACACACACCCCACCCATATATATATATATATATATACACACATATACACACATATACACACACACATATATATATATATATATATATATATATATGTGTGTGTGTGTGTGTGTGTGTGTGTGTGTGT
>JAUZSX010348417.1:0-22899 GCA_034780655.1 Idiosepius hallami
CTTTCTTCCCCCTCCCTCAGAACGACCGTCCAGCATATAATATTATATATATATATATATATATATATATATATATATATATAATATAATATAATATAGTATAGTTCCTATGAAGCATCATATAAGCCTTTATAACATTTCATATATTTTTTTCCCCCAAACATGTTTCATTAAACATCAACGACATATGTTGTCGCTGTTCCTTGGATACAAATTCTTTCAATTTTTCTTATATTTCTTTTAATATCTTAGAAAATCTTTTTTTATTTAATCCAAATATTTGTGTATATTCCAAGCACTTTTGGGCCAGTCTGGGTCCATCATTAGGGATTAAGAAATGTGTTTTTGGTTGAAAAATTTTAGTTGGTATGTCATTTTAAGATAGTAAATTTAAATTGGTAAATTTTAAAATGAACATTATTCTATATACAAACCCACACACACACTATCCCAATATCAACAAGAGTAATTTACATTCAATGGCATTTCATATTTGTTTCTTTGAAAAATAACAATATAGAATTTTATTAATTCTTCAATGCAAAACAAGTTAAAAACCAGAAAATTCACACTTTATCAAAAAAAAATATGTAAGCAAGGCTAAAAAAAGAAAGTAAAATCAGAGCACAAAACCAAAACAGCCTTAAAGTCATTTTTGAGGATAAATTATCTTGCCTCACTGTTTTTAAAATATCATGTTTCCATTTAGTTAACATGCCATAGCCTGGCCCTGCAAAGTAGACGTACATCAAGGTAGCTTGTATAAAGCACTTATAAATTATTGTAGTAGTTTTAGAAAATCTTCACCACAAGTTGGATTGCTTAAAAGTCTAGGGTATTTATAAGAAAAGAAAGGATTTCTTAAGGTGTTTAGATTACATATTATCCACTCATCAAAGTTTGTACTAATAAAATATAACTAAATTTATTCTAAGGTGTAATCAATCAAGCTATGTTTTTCTAAATTGAGCAAAATAAATAAAGAAACAAAATCTCACAAAAGAGGTAAATAACTTGGTGAATAAAATATCAAATCATCATTTTCGATTTAAAAAATAGTTAATATTTTTTTCTTCTTGGAAAAGCACAAATCTTGCTTATTAGGTATAATTTGAATATTATAAAAATATTTTCTCAATTTGGGTGTAATCAATCTATACTTCAAACCTTGCATTTGGGAGTCAAAATTGTGAGCCAATAAAAAATGTTTTATTCTCATTATCATAAGGGCAGTTCCAAAAGTCATGCATTCTATATCTTTTTCTGCCTAAGTTGATCATAAGGGATCGCAATTTGCATTAGTTTAATGAGTGAACTAGAAAGTTTCATTTCTGTTATAGATATTAAAAGTGTGAGAGTTAACAAAAGCAAACCCCTATCATGGACACGCATTGGAAGCAGAGATGCCTTATTTAATTCCCCTATGCAGAAAAAATTAAACCAATCAAGTTCAACATTCATTCAGACTAGCAGCATGTGACAATGCGCACTCCAGGTGGGAATATGGTCCGCCTCCTACGTCACTGGCAAAAGTGCATTGAGAATGCAGTTGACTAATAACATAAGAGCACAAAAGGTTACTCATTTTAATGGTACCATCCCCATTTGCATAGCTCTTCAAATTTTATAAAATAACTAAAAGAAATAGGTGGCATTACTTTTGGAATGATCTTCGACCCTCAAAGCATTTTTTACAACAATAGAATAAAATGCAGTGAAAGTGGAATAAATAAAAGCATTGTTATAGTTTATTTTTATTTTTGAGATGAGGCTTTGTAATTTAGGAATTAATTTTATTATTTGGACACCTGAAGATGACCTGAGGGACTAGTAGTGTAGAAACATCAAAAAAACCTACTAAGATGAGAACAAAAGTCTGAATAATATAGTTAATTCCTAAAAGCATTGTTGTTATGGATATTGATAGATATTAAATAAAACAAACAAAAAATCCTCCTCCGGGTGGGGGGTAATTTACTGCTTCAGACCCATTATTAGTTTGTCTAGAGGTGGTGATGATGGAACTAAACCACTCCCTATTTCAATTCCATTTTACAGCTAACATCCATTATAGTCAAGCCACTACTGGCTTAGGATTATATTTGCTCATGAATACAATAAAATTATTTTTTATTGTTTACAAATATATATTTAAAGTTAATTTTGTACTTTTTTCCCCAAGTTGTTTATTTCTCAATAGGAAAAAAAAGCATGCTAATTTTTACAGTTCTAAAAATTTTTTTTCTAATATTACACACCCAGATCAGATAATGAATTAACTGTCAACATTATAAAACCTTTCTAGAATGTTCTTTTTCTATTTTCTCTTTGAGTGCTTGCTTCTGCGTATCCATGTGTGTGTCTATAAAAGATACAATAATCCTCAGGCTGAATGTCAGTTGCCATCTACTAGTTCATAAAAAAGTAAAAAACTTTAATTTTTTAAAAAGCCTCATGAAAATAAGCAATTCAACAATTGCAAAGAAGTACTAGTTGGCTTGTTGTACCCATGAATACATTATACGTAATAATAATAAAAAGATTACTGCAATTTTCCATTTGCTTATACATAAACCACTAGTTGAAAGAACCTATAGTTTTCTACGGTCAATTAAATGGATATATTTTCCATACTGATATTTTATTGATCTCAGGGTAGAGTTTTTCAATGGCTACTGCTAATTAACTGGAGTGTTCCTTCAGACTAATAATTTAAAAGAATAAATTATTTTTTTATTAATAGAACCTTTTCTGTTTTACAATTAAGTCAGATATTTTCTAGCTAACTATATTCTTTATTTTAAATCCTTACCAATTTTATTAAAATTTCAAAGGGTCAGATTAATTACTAATTACTGTTAATTCGTGTGATCAATTAGTTCACACCAAATTTTTAAAAAGCATGCTATTCATTCAGGGGTGGACTGAAAGTGTTATGGGCAAAAAATACAATAGATCTTCTCCCCCCCCCTTTTTTACATTTAAATTCCACAGCGATTGTGCAGCAGGTGATCTGTGCATATTAGTTTAACTATGATTGGTAGTCAGCTCTGGCCATTAGACACAAATTATGATGTGCAGGCAAAGCAGAGTGACCAGAGTCAGAATGCGTGTATAACAAGGACATCCTTGATAATTTCAGTGGCACCCAGGCAGGCCCCTTTGCAGTGGCGGGCTCTCAGACACGAATGATGGCTCAGTTCGGCCCTGAATTTGTTTTTTTATTTTTTTTTTTACTTAGTTTAGCTTGAAAATAAACATATAGAGCAGCAAGATAGATTTCAACTCCTTTCTCACAGGAAGTATGATATTGATTGTTTTTAATAGGAATTATGATAACGATTGTTAAATTATTCTCAAACCTGGAAGTTAACATGAAAATGAGCTTTTTTTAGATGAATAAAAATTGACTCTCCAATGAGAGATTTTACAAAGTACAGACGAGTGGATAACTTGGTGAATCACTGAAATATTTATTTACTAAAACAGATGTTAAATTTGGAATTTTACCAATTATAATTCAATATGGATTATATTCATGTATACTTAACAAGAATGTTTTATCATTTACAACCAAACAATTAGTATCTATATTAAGACCTCAGCTAAAACATTATTGGGTCTTTCAATTCATTTAAAAAGTATATTCAGTATTAGATTCAGGAAATAATTTTCAATTTTAAATTATGAAAAAGCGATGACTTAAATCCTACATAATTGTTTGTTTTACGGCATATCAATTAGGTCATTTAATGTCAAGAACAATCATTGTACACACAGTTTATTAAAAAAATTTTAACACAATGTGTTCTATTTAGCCCATAGCTGGGGGGGAATTTGATGATTCACACCTTTCCCAATGGTATTAGTCCAATTATGCCTACCCCCTAGGCTAAATGGACTTCCCCACATCATTATTAGTATGAACACTAACTTGATGAACTTTAGTACACATCAGCAGTGATTTTGTTCTTTTTGTTTTTACACTGGTTTTAGGTTTGTGTTAAACAGCAGCTGTGCCCAAACTATTGAATACATCAATAATTTGAAAATAAACGAATGACATAAAAAAAAAAGTCCATGCAAATCAATAGACTTGATTTGATTAAAATCCTTTGGTCAGAGATTATTTCTATTTGATAGCATACCACTATTTATATTCATTCAATCCCAAAAGTAAACAACCATTCTTTGACAAATATATTTTTGCTGGTGGCTTGTTAAAAGAATAGTAGTTACATTAATTAATTCACAGGAGAAAATGGAATTATTCATAAGTTAATGTAAGAGACTGGATGGAATTTGAACTCTCATATTTTAAATAGAACTTGCCGATCTGATTCCAACTTCAACAGGCTTAGTTTTTTAGTCTTTTTATTCATAAAATAAAATTCAATAATAAGAGCAGATATAACTGTTCCTGGGTAGTTAACACTCCAATATTCATAATAACATGGACTCGCTTGGCCAGACATTTGGGCCTCTGAGTAAAAGAGGCCATGTACAGTCTAACCTCTTGCATTGACATTAGGACTCATCATTTGATATTGTGATCTATTTAACCAGGGATGCAAATAAACTTTAAAATAATTCAATGCATAGATAAATTTTTTAGTATTTTCTATTATGCTGTATAAATTTACTCTATACTGCAAAATCCTTATGAAAAAAAAATCAATATCAAAAAAACATTATTTAATGAGAATTTTGAAAAATAGGATTAAAGTTTACAATCAGTGCAAAAAAAAAAGTGTTGGGATGTTTAAGGTGAATCATCAAGAATATCTGATAAAAAAAAAGTTTCTAAATTTTAACAGAAAAATTTTGAAAAAAAAAAAGCAATTGTATAATAAATAAATGAGAAGTTAATAAGATCAAGAGACAGTAGTGGTGAGCATGTTCAAGTCTAATTGTACCAACAGCTGGAATTAACATTCACTTTCACTAACCCCACACTTTATGTATCATGAAATAAAAAATATTTCCAAATATTCCATATTGATCAGGGGTAATTATGCTTACCCTGATTCTTTAATCCTTCTTAAAAAACTTTTCCATTTCATAAACTCTTAACTTTTCTTATTCTACCAAGAAAAAAAATAATACATTTGAATATTCATCATAGTCCACATTTTTATATATGTTAAATTCACAATGATTTGGGTGATTAATCCTTTAGTCTTCTTCGGGTGATAAAGTTTTCTGCTCATAATCAGAAAAAAAAAACATTGCATAACAAATCTACAAATTATTAAGCTTTGTCACAAGAATTCAAAAGAATAAAAACATGAAATTCAATAGAATTATGTTTGAGTAAATAATATAAAGTCAGTCAAATAGAAATATCAATAATCAGTTATTATCAGCATATTTGATATAAAAATAGTGAAGTCTCAAAGAAAAAGTCCTCATTTAAAGGTATCAAAAATGTTAAGACTTTTTTTAAAAAGAGAGCCTGTCTCATCAAATATTTAATAAGTTTCCTTACTTTTGATTAAATAATAATATAAATCAGGGTTTGTTTTTTTGTTTTGTTTCTGGGGGGGGTACAAGATTTTAATAACCTGCAATGGAGTTAGAATTTTACAACATGCAATGTTTGTTTTTACAATCCTGTATGTTCTGCATGCATAGTTAAATGTATTTATTTAATATTTGGGGCCACAAAAAAAAAAAAATTAATAAAACAGTCAAAAACTAGGGTTGTAATAAAAAGTATTTAAGCCCTGATATAAATGCTTCAAAAGAAAATCCTATACATTTTTATATAAACAATTATGTAAACTTTATTAAGTGCTTTCTTTTTTAATATACAACCCCTTCATGCTCTAATGATCAAAATAATTTATGACCTAAAAATCCTTTAACATAGAATGGGTGGAGTCTTTGGTTTTAATGAAACCTATCAATTACACTTCAAAATATTGTTTTTCATTTCATAAGAAGGAAAACAAAAATGAAATTAGAACTATTCATTTCACAAAACAAATATTGATTTTTTGGTCCCTAAGTCAATTATGATTCATTCAATAGTGATGATTACTCATATACAAACATAATAGAGTGAAAGATTCACATCTAAATTCAATTAAAATCTGTGTCAGAAGATCAACCTGATCAACAACTTATTGTTTTAATTAAATATTAATGTTTAATAAATCACTAATTTAAAATAAATTTCAGAGAAGCAATTACCAAACACAAACATTAACTCAAAAATGTTTTGAAAAAAAAAAAAAAATCAAAAATGTATATTTCAACTAATTTTTTGTATGTATACTTTTTTTAAATCTAAATTTTAAAGATTTTTTTCTAATTAAAACAAAATGTTTAATTTCACAAAATAATAATAATAACCGTTATTTTATATCATTTGAGCCTTTTCAAACAATTTATTAATTGAAATGTGCACATTTTGACTGATGTACCTTTCAAGCTTCTTCAGGTAAATTCAGGAGTCTACATAGAATTGCAACCAAAAGTTTTTATTCCCACCACTAAAGCAGTTTGACTCCCAAGATTCCTTAGATGGTTTAAATGCAAATCCTGAAGGAGGCTAAAAGGTAGTTTGGTCAAAACCTATCTATTACAATAAAGATGAGAGTAAAAGTCTGAATAATCCAAACAATATGTGAACGTAAATAGAACAACTGGGATTTAAACTCATGTATTACAATTCCAAAGTTTAACTACCCACCAGCACACACATTAGTAATGAGAGAGATAGAAAGAGGGGGGCTACTACAATGTTCGCAATGATAAAACCATAATATGCAAATCTTTTTTTTGCAGTGATCTCAAGAGCATCTGGTTAGGATTTTTTGTTTTTCTGTCAAACAAACAATACCTTTAAAAGCAGAATTCAAGTTATACAATTAGTATTGTACATGATTATGATTACTTAGAAAAGTTTTCTCATGGTGAATATCAACTTGAATTTTTCTTTTTTAACGTATTCGGACTTCTGTCCTCATCTTGGTTATTTGATGTTTTTTACACTATGTTTCAGCCTAGTGACCTGAGGTTACAGTTAAAATACCTGAAGACGGCCTGAGGGTTACTAGGCTGAAACAAAGAGTAGAAACATCAAATTACCAATATAAGGACAGAAGATCATACAAAAAAGGTAATTCTTATATTATGATGCCTCATCTCAAAATAAATATAATGATTCAATTTGAAATGTTGATAATATTAAAAAATAAAAGCTATTTAAGGAAATCCCATTATTGCAGATTGCATTCATTAAGTTTAGAAATGTTTTTAAATGATAAAAGAAAAAGTAAAAACTTCTAAAATATGTACCAATGAAATAGGTCACACATTGAGATTTGTAAAGCCTAAAAGAAGAAGCATTAACAGGGTGTCAAAGGACAAATTTACCTTTAATTGACAAGTAAATATTTTCATTTACTAGCCAAAAAAAAAAGTTTCTATCCAAACCCATTAAATATTATTTCACTCTAATGTTATGAATAAACCAATAATTCAAAACTTATTGTTTAAAAAATATAATCCTTTTCACTTTGAACTTAACTTCAGCATAAGTATTTTGAATTTGAAACCTTGTAAAATAATTGTTTTGTGTAGGTTATAATTTTTGGGCTTTTTCTTTTTTGTGGGGAGGGTTTAAATCTGAAGAATCTGCACTTGTGTTGTGCACGTTTATTCCCAAACAAATCGTTGTTTGTTTGTATTATTCAACCCCACCCACAAATGGCCTTTTTTTTTTTAACAAGCGAAAATCGACTATTTTTGCCGGGTCTTTTTTCCTAGTTAGTGAAATCTGGCCTTTTTTCTGGGGTCTTTTTTCCTCTGGTCTTTTTACCGTGGGCTTTTTTACCGGGCACCGTTTTAAACAGCCTGGTTGAAAATTTAGTATACATTCTTTTATTTTCTATTCTATCAAACTTTTTATTAAGTTTGAATAATTTGACTTTGCAAGGTTTATAAAAAATAAAAAAGGTTAAAAAGATATTTTTCACTCTGTATTCGCAAGATTGTTGGGGAGAAAAAAAAAATTGCCAAAAGATAAGTTTTTTTTTTATTCTTAATTGCACTTGAGAAAAAAAAAGTCACTCGCAAATCCAAGTGTTTATGCATTGACACTAAAAAAAGCAAACAAAAAAATAATAAAAACACATTTTTTTACACTTAATACAAAATATTTAAAAAAGAAAAAAGAAAATAATCCTTCAATGCTGACCTATCAAGTATTGTTGGTTCCCAAATAGATTAAACTATTTTTGCAAATCAACTAAAAATAATTAAGAGTTGCATAAAAGAGATAAAATCAAGCTGAAACTGAAGCTCAGAAACTTTCATTTATGAAGCATTCCTTTTTTCTTTCTTTTTTCTCTCTCCCACCCCTCGTTTAGCCTGTGGGTCTGTGCTTGTAGAGTGCTACAAGAGAACACAGAGTGAATTACAACAACAAAGTAAAGAGGATATGGCTTGCTTGAAATAGACAACCAACCCAAAAGGAAATTGTCAAATTGTTAATGTTCAGACTGAGAAGGCAGGAAATATCTTTTTTTTTTTTTCTCATACAATTGCTCCATCTTGACAGATGATAACCATTCCATCCAACTTTTCAGAAGCTAGTTTCTTTTCTTTTTGTTCGCTCATTAACTTTAATTTACATACTTGGTGAGCAGCACCAACCAAGTTTGGCACAAGGCCATTTGTAAGTTGAAGTGCAATGGTTTTGACTGGGATTTGAACTACTACAATTCCAGAGCCCAAGCTTTTACCTTCACTGCATTAATTAGCTTTGATCAGCCGTTGAATGGTTGGTTTAAAAATTAAAAATTGTATTGATAATTTGTATATTTGAAAAAATTAATATTCCTGAAACCAAATTCACAATTTTATATTTATTTATTTTTACTCTTGTTAGTTTGTAAATTCTTCTCTTGAAATAGGTTTATATTTTTATGAATAGATTTATATATTTTTTAATAATTAACTTTTATCCATTCACTGCACACAGAGAGAGAGAATTAGAGAGAGAAAGAGAGAAGACAAGACATTCTATACAGTTAATGTCAGAATTTATTTTATGACCTCTACAGTTTACATACATATTCACATTATATATATATATATATATATATATACACACACCTATGAGCTGTGCGAGAGGAAGAAAAATGTTGTAGGGTTTAGCAAGATGATAGGTTATGAGAGAGAAGAAATATTTTGGGAATATACAGTAACCTTCTGACCTATTTATATTTTGGTCAACATCAATAACTAATACAAACCAAAAAAATGTGTTAAGAAAAATGTTGATTAAAAAAATTTAAAAAAATCAGATTAAAAAGATTTTTTTATTTCTCCAACTCAAAGATTTTTGGTCACGACATATCACTAATCAAGATTCTGGCAAAACCCTTCAATATATCGTGAAAGAATAAAGCAGAAATTATAGTTTAATATTTTCTAAATAAAACAACTTTGAATAAATAAATGCTGGATTGTATTGATGATTAATTTTATTGTATTATTCACTACATTATGGAATAGTTTTCTCAATGAAAGAATTATCTTAATTATAAGGAGGAAAATAAAACTTAAATTCTATTTTTTATTTTGATCAGTTTTTTTTTCAATGTAATATTTGAGGTGCATCATTAATATTCATTATTAAATCAAAACTATTCACAAAAAAGAACAATATTTAATGAGTCTTAAATGCTTTTTCATCGATCTTTAAATGCAAAAGACTTAAGACTTTATTTCTATAATTTATTGATATAAATTCATTTATAGTTCCATAGAAAATAGCAAATTTGAGCTACAATTACCACCATTACTTTTGATAGAGTTTTGTAATAATGAAAAAGGTTTTAAAAAAACTGAAGATCAAAAATTTCCCAAATGTATATCCTGAAGATTACAAACTATAATAAATGATTATTTAAATTAATTACTTTGAAAATCAATAACATATAAATTGAATATTGTGATACAATATATATTTTAGAGTAGTGCCATTCAATGTCCACTCATCAAATTCAATAATAATTACTTTATTTTTAAAAGGCACAAGCTCTAAACAAAATGATGTTCACAGTGTGACAAAAAGCAATCATGAAATGGTTTTGACTAACAAAATTTATAGATTGATTTTTTTTCATTTTGATTAGATTGATCATAATTACATGAAATGTTGAGCCACAATAAGTCTTTTAGTGTAAAAGAATAAAAATAGACATATTGAACAAATTTGATTAATTTTTTTTTTTTTAAATCAATAGGATTTAATCACTTTTTATATTAATTCCTACATCTACAAATTTTAAAAATAAAACTTTGGTTATTTTCAAACCATTTCATATATACATAAATGTGGAAGCCTAGATATATCCACAGAAATGTATTCAAAGGATAGAAAACAATTATTTTCAATACTTTGAACCATAACTTTACTCTATAAATTAGGGTCAAAACTGAACGTGAATATTATTTGAAAAACCTTTATATATATTTTATTTCTAAAATAAGATTTTAAAAGAAAAAAATATTTTTCAATGAAAAAAAATCACTTAATTTTGGAAAAGTCATCAATATTTAACAGCGCTGTTATGGCAAGTTCAAAAACAATGAATTGTATAGAAACAAATTATTTCCGTGTTTAATTGTTGTTCTAAGTTTCTCTTATAATTGAATGTATTTTTATAATGAGAATCAACAGTGTACAAACTACAAAATTACTTCACTTAAACCCAAGAGATCCATTCTGGCTGGATCAGCTTGCCTCCACACGTTACCCAATTTAATGTAGACCATTTTTATTGTCCATAATTGAAAAACTACTTGTAAAAAATATAATCAATCAGAAAAATTTTAGTTTGAAAAAAAAAAAAAAAAGAAGCAAATTCTTTAGCCTGGGATGCAGTTAATAATGAAATCATGAGTCATTTAAAAGTTTCTTCTAATTAAATCAGGTCAAACTGTCTAATATAAAATCATTAATAGTTTTAGAAATTGAAATTGTAAATGCTATGAACAGAACCCAACAGCAACTGTAGATAAATCCTTAAAAATACCCAAAAATCTATTCTTTGTAAAAACCAATCCAAATTGAGTTTCAAAATAGCAATGATACTATTCCAATTAGGTCTTTAATTTTTCAAATATAAAACAATAGGGTCATATTTAAGTGAAGAGCTTCATTAGTTTGGTTGGGCTTTTATGGTTTGTCAACCTTTGGGTCATTTGATGCAAAATCAATTATTAAAGTCAGAGAGTTTGGGATATTTTTTATTTAGTTAGGTGGATTTTTTTTTTTTTAGATTATTAATTGGGACAATTGTATTAGAATAATATTTTTTGGTCAAAGTTTGATTTTTTTTTTTTTTTTTCTAGAAAGCTATGATTGCATTTAGGTTGTTTTTTGGAATAGTTCCTTCAAGTTTTTAGCAATGTAAAAGTTTTTTTTGGGGGTGCATCTGTGTGATTGCCACATTCCAGTAAAAAGTACATTAGAATGGATTATTCTTATATCAAGCTTTCTTGCGTGGGGATGGGGGTCATTTTGCCAGAGGAAGGAGTTGAAGAGCTGGAGGGAATTTATTTCACAATTAATAAATGATTAAATTGCAAATTAAAAAGTAACAATTTTATTCATTTACAAGCCAAATAGAAAACTTACGAACCAAACCCATGAAATGTTATGAATAAATCAATAATTCAAAACTTAGTTACAGTTTAAGAAAGTATAATCAATTTCAGTTTCAATGACTTTTTCTTCTGGATAAAAATTTGTTGAATTTCTTTAGACATGTTTTAAAAAGCTTTGTTAAAAAAAAAAAAAATAAAAAAATAGAGTATATTGTTCTATTTTCTATTTAATTTAACTTTTCATTCAGTATTTGAAAAGCAGTAACAAGTGAAGCATGCATGGTCTCCCGTGCGTGCACAGTGAATGGAGCATAAAAAAAAAGACATACATAATGATATTTTGAACAGAAACGTTATAGCCTCTAAAAGGAGTGTTTTTAGCTCCCAAAAAGACCCCGGGGGATGCAAACCAGAATTTTGTCACATTCAGAAATACTGAATTTACATTTTGCACAATTGCCTTCACATTTTGGCCAAGTTTCAGAAAAATCTAATGGATGGATCAAAAGTTATAGGCAAAAGTATTATTTTTGGCCATTTTGGGGTGTTTTTGACCCATTTAAGGCCCCTGGGGACACAAGGAGAATTTTTGTGAGAAATTTTTTTTTACTATGCACAACTAAGTATAAAAATACAACTTGTGGCAAAATTTAAGAAAAAAGTAATAGATAGTTTTCCAGCAATCTTCCGGACACAGGCACACCACTGAAAACAATGGTCCCTCTTCAATAAATTGGGGGACCAAAAATAAAAAAAAGTCACCAAAAAATAAGTGTTTAATTATTTTTAGTTGCCACTTTGGAAAATCACTCACAAATGTTAGTGATTGTATTGCAATGTAGAACCCTGAACCGTTTTGATTTTTCAATCTTATTTTTTTTTTGTATAAATCAGGATTTACATGATTTTTTTTTTCCTTTATTGAATTTATTTCATAAAGATTGCGTAGCTATTTTTATCTTGATCTGTGTTTTTGTAAAGTAGTTTGGTTGATGTGTTGTGTTAGAGTTTAGTGAAAATCTTTTCAACCATTGTTCTTTGAATTTTCTTCAGGCTGCTTTAGTTTCCTGTGAATAAGATTCTTGTCTTTATGTCCCAAGTTTTCAAGTAGGATTGGAAAATAGTTGATGGTGCTACACACATCTTTGTATTACAACAGTGGTGCCCAACTAGCAGTCCCCAGACCGGTACCAGTTAGTGGATGATCATGATTAAAAAATGTTTTTGCTTTCACTAATTCTACATTTTGATGTATTGATATCAGTGTAATAGTTCATGAAAGTGTCTAATATAGAATGTTATTGTTACAGTCTGATTACATACTGAACATTAATGATTAAACCTAGTTCTTTAAAAAGAGTTTCTGTGTGAAACTGGACCCTGGTTCAAAAAGGTTGGGAACCACTGGTATCAAAGATTTAGTGTCATTAGGTTGAGAGCCAAAGGAAGAATTAATAGATGTTTCAAGTTGGATATCTAATAACAATAGCACTCAAAAGTTTTATGCTTTTTTTTTCTTTTTTCTTTTTTATATAAGATATCAACTTTTCTAAGCCATTTAATGGAGAGAAATAATTTTTTTGAAAAAAGTTTTTTTGTAAGCATGTAGTTCCTTTGATAACACAATATGCACTATTTAATCCATAAGAAAATCTGGGATTCATACTTTTCCCAAGGGTATTTGTACAAAAAGTTTTAAGAACCAATTCAATAGTTTGTGGATTGTAATTATTCATACAATCCTTTGGGTGGACACAGATTTTAGATTATGACTCATTAATGACAGTAGGCAAATTAGTACTTAGTTTATGTATCAATGCACATACATAAGCAATAATTAACTACTAAGGATAGAATTATATATATATATATAGGATTCTATCCTTACTCTTCACATACACACACACACATATTGTTAATGATTAAGAATTTTATGTATTTTTTAAACAAACCACTTGTTGCACATCTTATCCTTACGATAGAAATTGTCTTTAGTTTTTAACAATTCCAATAATATAATTATTTTTTGTATTTTAACCATTAAAATGGTGTAGAATTAAGCGATTTGTTTTTAGTGGTATTATATATCATCAACATCATCATCCCCATGCCGTTCCATCTAGAGAGTCTACATCAGAGCAAGGCACACTAAATGGGCAGGTTGTGAGCAGGTGAGCGATGGTCTGCTCGGCAGCACCACATGAGCAAACAAAAGGGGACATGTAGCAAGCCTTCCCATGGCATCCCTATTGATCTATTATTAAGAGACCGATTTCTACACTAAGCTCAGTCTAGAGACTCCAGAGGTGGTAAAAGGATAGACCCTCAGCCTTTAGAAACATTTACAGTCCACTTCAATGGGTTTACCTGTATTTTGCAATATTTTAAATCTTAATTTATATCTAATTGAACATTTGTTTAATTCCAATTTCAACATGGAATTTCAGCTCAACCAATTCATAAAACTTGTCCATATAAAAGAACAAATATCAAGGATTTCAATGCAACTTTCAGTGTTTTATACAAGAACACATAAAAAAACTAAACTTGAAATACAGTCATATCATTGTTCAATTTTTTGACAACTTTTAGTGTGTTATACAAGAACATAAAGTTAGAATAAAGTGGTTCAAGCAGGATTTTACACATAAAAGATTAAAAAAATATAAGTGTGAAATAGGAAAATATAGTGAAGAATTAAAATTTTATATTTTGTCACTTTGGATTTTTCTTTTTTCTTTTTAGAAGTTTAACCAAAATATAAAATCAAATCAATCAAAAATAGATAATTCTCCAACTTTGAGTGGAACAAATTCTGCGTAAATTGTTTGAATTACACATTAATTTGACTCTCCTAGAAAACGATGAAAGAGCCAGGCAGAAAGCCAGGTTAGACAGTTAAAAAAAAAAAAAAGAAAGAAACAAGAAAAAACATTTCTAATGAATACCATACAGTGGAAATATTATTTTAATTGGATAGTTATCCTGACTAAAGAGTAAACTGTAGAATTAACAAATGTCTGGGTGTAACAAAAGTTACACTTTGTTATTTTGGGAATCCTAGAACACAAGAAACCTCCTAAGTTGTTAGATTAAAGAGAAAATTATGATCCACAATCAAATAAATGTCAATAGACTTAGGTTGGCTCTTTAATGGATTACATCATAAAATGTGTTCGCAAAAATGGCATTTAAGTTCTATAGTAAAATAATAATAGGGAAAAGCGATTATGATAAATAACTGAACTAAAAAATTATAAGAATGATATATCTTTCATCATCATCATCATAGGCACTGTCAATCTCGGGAGATCATGGTCCGTGTCCTGAATCAGTCAGTGGGCTGCAGCGTGTGGTGTGACTGTGCAGGCCAATGCGGGGCCACAAGACCTGCCACAGTTGCTGCAGATGTAGTCCTGGTGTGTCTGTGTGCCTGCATATTCTGTATCTTTGTTGCGGCTGGGGTCGAGGCTGGTTTTATATTTTTCCTGCGAGCGCACTTCACATGCCAGCATATGATTTTCCTTTCAGATGCCTCAACCACACGCTGGATTGTGGATTGCCAGCATTCATGTAGTGTTTGCATACATCCTTGTATCGGAGGGCTGGATGGCCTATAGGCCTTTGCCAGAGGCATGCTCTCCAAATAAGGTTTTTGGAGGATTCGCTCATCGTTCATCTGGCTTACATGACCCAGTCAATGCAGGTGTCTAGTCATCATGATGATATATACGCTGGACATACCCGCCCTGGCCAGGATTTCATCAAAAATGATTATTAAACGGATAATAAAGAAGCTAGTAACAAATTGTTTTTTTGGGAAAATCCTCATAAAACAGATTGCACACCTGTTTCATTTTTTTATTCATGTTTTTAGGGTTTAGATTTAAAACAGAATTTTTTTTAATATTAGTTGTCACAATAGTTTGGAGGTGGTATCTCAAGAGTTCTTTTATTCTAAGCCCGTTGAATAGTACTTTCACCAGATCCAAAAGCTTGCAGATTGATGCCAGAAAAGTCTTGGAAAATGATGGTCTTTATTTTGAGGAAAATTATTTCAAATTTCAAAGTGTTTACAAACTTTTTGTTCAACCTGATTTGTGTCTTTTGAATAGTTTCATGGGGCAAAACACTTCACTTTTGAAGAATATTTTGTTACAAAATAAACCTAAAAATATTTTTTAAAAAGAAATTTGAGAAAAAATATTTCTTCAATGAAACAAATTGAATTGATTTGGTCTTTATAAAAAGGTGATCAAAATAATTGTTTGCCAGAAATTAAATTACAACAATTACATTTTTCAACTCAATTTAAAATTTTTAATTAATAAAGTGAATCTTGTTTTTGTCTTCTAATTAAAAAGAGTTACAGCTAAATAATAATAATGAATTATTTAGATATGAACTTAATATAATAAAAAAGAACATATCTATTTTATAAATTCTCAGCATGAATAAAAATGAAAAAAAAATTATTTGATGAATTTTTTTAAAATATTATAAGATTTTTCCAAGTATATAAATTTTTGCAATATTCAGAGAGATGATTGTTTATTAATTTTTTACATGTAATGATGGATGTTATAATACATTACTCCGAATATGACTTATATATGAATAACATGGTCCATTTAACAAACACACATAAAAACGCCTGTTTTATGTATATTTTTCATATTGTCGAAATTTCATTTCTATTATATATTAATAGGCGTGTGTGTGTGTTTTTTTTTTTTATATATATATAGAAATATTTTTTGTCCATTAGGTCTTGTTAAGGACAAGGTATTTATAATATTATGACAAGAAATGAAATATTTTTCAAAAAAGAGAAAATTTCAAAGGTACAACCAAATGCATCTTTTTAAACGAACATAAGATCCATTATGCCATTAAATTATGAGAGTTGGGAACGTTCTGTTTTCTGAAGTTAAATCTAGATGTTAATGAAAATAGAAAAAAAATAAATTTCTAAATAAAGATAATAATATGAAAGAAAATAAGAGTGAAAAAAAAAACAACAAATACATACACATATCCACGCATATATATAATGTACAAAAGTGTATATGATATATATTCATACATGGATATGTATAATATGAAACATATAGTATATGCATATATACATATGTATATGTATAAAACATGAAAAATTTTAGTTTAAATAAGGGATCTTATAATTTTTTAATATTAATTTGGCTATGAAAGCAGATAATTTTATATTTATGTTTCCATTACTTTCTGAGTAATTTTCATACATGCATGTATATACAATTTCAATTGATCTCTAAATAAAATTATAATTATGACTAAGGATAAAATAATATAATTAGAAATAAAAATTAGATCTATAAAAATTATTTCTAAATTATGAGGTTACAATATTTTTAAATAATCACAAATTGTTTTATAAATTCGAATTGGTTTAATATTGTGCAGAAATGGCATTTAAGAGAATTAACAAGAAATGTTGTTTTAGCTTGTATATAAATATTGATGGTTTTTAGAAGAAACAAATAGCATAAAGTCAATGTAAAATATAAAACAAATTTTCAAAACAAATTCATCAATTCATCCTTGACGGCTTAGTCATAAAGCATTTCCCTAAAATGAATGCATACAAATAACTGGCAGCATTGAACTAAATAAAAAGGCTCCTATATTCTAAAGGTCATACAAGACCTAATCTTATTCATACAAATAATTAATGAAAGAGATGCAGAAAGAGGAAGTTAGGTTTCATAGAATACAGAAACTATGTCCAAATAAATTCATGCTATTTAAACAAAAAAAAAAAAAGGTCTTAGGACTGGTAAGATTGGTTTTAAGGTTATATCAATCTTATGGTTATATAATGCTGAGAACAGTTATTTTTAGTAAATATTTTTAACTAGTTCTAAAGAACAATAGCTGTATTTAAAGCATGGCTCATGCACTCTATGGGCAAATTTACCTTTAGTTGACCTTTGACAACTAAATATTTTCATTTACTAGACATAAAGAAAAATTAATAGCCAAAAATATTAATATTTCACTCTTCTAAATGTTATGAATAAACCAATAATTCAAAACTTACTGTTTAAGACAGTATAATTAATTTCACTTTAAATTACTTTTTCTTCTGCATAAAGGTTTTGTGAATTCCTTTAGACTTGTTTTAAACAGCTTTGTTAAAAAATATAGAGTCTATTGCTCTATTTTCTATTCTATTAAACATTTTATTGTTTAAATAGTTTGACCTTGTTCATTAAAAAAAAAAGAAAAGAAAAAATACTAATAAAGGTTGAAAATACATTTTTCGCTCATTGTTTGGAAGAATGTCAGTGAAAAAAAAAACACAGTAGCCAAAAGATAAGTGTTTTATGATTTTTAGTTAACACTTGGGGAAAAAAAATCCCTAACAAATGCAAGTGTTCCACTCGCAACATAAGAGCCCTTGTTCAAAAAAATTGCTTTGAAAGATAGAAATGATCAAAAAAATCTGTGTATACATCTATCTAAACACAAACCAGCTTTTATTTAGGAATGATCTTTCTGATGCTAAGAATTTATTTAATGGAACTGTTGGTTTAAAAAAAGGTAAACTGATCTTTTGCCAAACATATTTCATCTTTACGTAAGGAAATTGACATAATTTTCCTTTAATTTTATCTCTAAAATTATATTTTAGAAGGAAAGAATGCAACGTATTTTATTGAGAATAAGTTTGAATACTTGCATCTGCTTTTGTGATGATCATCCCAGCATTAAAAAGAAAGAAAATCAATCATTATGAGAAATGGGTCCAGACATTAAAGAAATTTTCATTCATATTTACTTAAAGCTCAGTTGAATATTAAAACATCTGCCACACAAATGTTGGCAATAAAGTACACAAATGTTTCACAAAAGTACAAACTTTGTGAAACAAAAATCAAACAAAGAAAAAGAGATTTTTTTTTCTTTATAAAAGATTTTTTGTGTGTCACTAACAAAACACTTGATTTCACATAAGAAACTTATATAAGACATTCATAAAAATACAACACTAGAAATAGCTTTCTAAATTGCTAATATTAGAAGAGTTCTTGAATAGGTGTAACTAGTTGAAAAAAAAAAACTTTTAGAAGGAAGGGAGCCACTACAATTAAGAGAAAATCATGAAAATTGCGAATTTGGACTCACAACAGTAATCAGTGTTTGTTTTCTCATGGCATGGTTAGCAGGTTCAAGTCCCACTTAGGGTTTGGAATGGTTACAACATTGTGTGTCAATGATGAGATCCAATAACATGGAAACAGCTGCCTGGCATTGTGTTATAAATAAAGCAAGATTTTGCATTTTTTTTTCAACTATGTATACCTATTTAAGAACTCTTCTAGACACATAAAATACAACTGTTTGAATTTTCAAGAAAATCAGCCATTTTGCAAGGTCCATAGCAATGATCACACCCACTGACAAAATTTCATTTATTTCTGAGTTTAGATACTTGCCTTTTAAATAATTGTTCCCCATTTATTCCTTTTCAACTGACTGTGTCCATACATTAAAAAAATGGTGTAATTGTCTATCTTAAAATAATGATAGTTCATGATGGACAAAATAGACCAAAACACAGATTTTATTTTTCCATTGAAAAAATAAAGCATTTTTTAAAAGTTAATTTGAAACATAACTCATTAATCATTTAACTCAACCAAATCCTTTACAAACTTGAAATAAACACCAAATTCAAATTGCAGATTTTCACTAGTTTGTCTCAAAAGCCAATTATGAAGAATTTATTTTTTTATTTCAAATATCATTAAAAAAATTGAATTAATTATTATCAAAAAGTTCATTAATTAATAATGGCTTTTGGTAATTTTTAAAATATTGACATAACGTGAGAACTGGGTAATGCTAGGTACTTCTGTTAAGATAACAATAAAGGTATTTTGGGATATTGTGTTTCAGCTAGATTTAGAACTATTTATGATCTTTATTTAATGTATTTCAATTTTTTTTTTATCTAAATCATTTATACTTTTGTTATGCTGGAGTAGTAGCAAGTGGTGCCTGCTGCAAGCAGCTCTTCATAAGTTGCATGCACTGTTGTGCAACAGATGCACCAACCACAATACAAGTAGCAGCTGCAGCAATAGCAAAGTAAGATTGCTTATTCCCATTGTTGCCATTTAGTCTTCTAGAAATAATAATACTTTTAAATCATTTAAAAAAAAAAAACTAGGAAAATTAAGAGTTTAATAACAATACTAAAAAATTATAATCTTTTATTTGAATTGATTGATTTAAACTTCATTGCAAACTGACAGAGGTTTACCATTATAGTTAGAGATTTTTTTTTTCTTGTAAATTATTAAAATCAGTGATTTTCAAACTTTTTTGCCACTGTCCCCTTTCACTGCTAGATGAAAATACCAACAAACGCTATAACAATGGTACATCTAATAGAATATATAGAAGAAGTATTTTAAAAATGAAATAAGTTTAAAATTATATATCAATATTATTAATCGCTAATAAATTTATCATTGAAAAGTGCAACAAAATGTACATTACATAAAATAAAAAAAATAAATAAACTAAATTCAAGATAATTTTTAAATTCAACATAAATCTTTAAACACTACTTTGTAAAGTTTAAGTTCACTGTGAAAATTGAGGATTTTCAAATTAAATTTTGTACCTTAATTTTTAAAGCTTATAGTAAAAACATTTTGTTTAACAATTTTCATGCCTTGCATGAAAAACTTTTCTAACTTGCACAAAAATCAATATAAATTTACTTCAAACAGTATTATTTAAGTAGACAAGGCATTAGTTACAAAGATAATTTATATGCTTAAGTATTGTATAAAAAAAAATTCTAGATATAGCTCAACATTATATTTTAGATAGATAACGATTATTTGATATATTTTGAGATGTCTCTTCAGTATGTGAGATCAATTATTGGAATAATTTATGTTCAATTTATAAAGTATCTACAAAGGATTTCAATTTTATTTATTTTTTTTTTAAATAAACTGATTCTTCAGAATTTTTTTTTTTCCCTTTGTTAGACTTGCTTAATACTCGGTCAAGTTGCGTTGGAGACATTGGTTCCCTTCAAATCACTAAGTTAAGCAACATCGAGCCTGGTCAGTAGATGGGTGACTATATTACTCTGGTTAGTATCTGAGGGCACAGTTAAACCACTGGGTTGATGCATCCTTAGTCTTTGGTTAGACAGGCATATACATATGGTTTGGGACCGTTTGTGAAGTTCAAATTCCCATGAAACTCAACACTGATTCAGGTGTGTTCAATGGTTGAGCCAGCTAAACCTGCAGAGATCATTATACACGCGCGCGCGCACACACACACACACACACACACACACACTTGCTTGAATTTTTTGTTTTCAATTCCATGTAATATCATATTATTTGCTAATTTTTCAAACTTTTCTTTTATCTAAGAAATAAATAAAGCTGAATTTTCCAATTAAAAATATGTATCAAATTTTGTTTTATTGTATACATTAGCAAAACATGTCATAGTATTGGTTATTTCAAAATCCAAACAAGTGTTTTTTTTGTTTGTTTTTTTAAAATATTCTAATGATTTCTTTTCAATCTTTTCTAACAAAATTTTTTATCCTGGGGTCTAGTATCTTTATATAAAAAAGAAAGTTTTGACATATTTGAAAACTTATCATTATAATGTATTCTCTATTCAAACAAGTAATATCTAAAAAAAAAAAAAAAATTTTTTTCTTTTTAATCATTTATTTTTTAATCTTTTGTTTTCTAACAAGAGTTTTTGTTCTAGGGTCTTGTATCTTTAAATATACCACCAGTTTCTGTCCAAACGTATTCAGACCTCTTCAACCATCCTCAGGGAATTTGACATTCTTAGTTTGTGTTTTAGAGAGTGGTTATCCAAAATTTAAGTCCGGTGTCTTTAGTTGTAAAAAAGGAGTTAAAAGAAATTATTAAAAAGAAGAAAAATTATTTTTTTATTAACACTTGTTTGAATAATAAACATTCTGCCTAAATAAACTATTGTAAATTATTTCAGAATTTGTCTTGTTCGCTCGATGAAAATTGAATTTCAGTTTCATATCCTCTTTGATAATTTTGCCCTTATTAGAAAACATCTTGATATTTCATCAAGTGATTCTATTATCCAGCTTTGGTTTCAACATCATTCAGATGATATTTTGAGGAAGCCAATTCCATTATTTGTTCTTAACCTTTTCATCATACAATATAGTACTTATTTATCATCAAAAGAGCTTTTCTTTGGGGATTCCCACTTGGGCCAGTGGATAGCCAGTCAGACTTTAGAACCATAATATGTGAGTTTGAATCTCACTTGTTCCATTTGCATTTATAATTGGTCTAATACTTTTGGGAAAAGTATGAATCCCAACATTCCCTTCAGCTCTGAGTTAAATAGTGCATATTGTGTTGTGGACAAAAAAAAAAAGTTTATCAAAAAAAGATTGTTCTCAGCAATAAATGTCTTAAAAAGGTTGATATGCCCTAAAACAAAAACAAACTTGACATCTCTTCCATTAAACGGACTCTTAATGCCCTTTTTTATTACTATTTCTCATTTTTCTTAGTTCAGCAAAAGATAAACAAAATTTATCACTGGTGAATAGAGTTTGAATTCTGTCGTTATAAAAATAGATATTCATGAATCTAGAATAATTGTTGAATGTTCTATCAAAACTGGTTCAATTTGATCATGTACAAACTTGAGTCAATAGCTTTCATTATTAAAATAAATGCATTATATAACAATAGAAGCTTAAAATTCAAGTTAGTACATGATCAAATTGAACCAGTTTCGTACGAAATTCAACAAAAATTATTATTATTACATAATGCATTTATTTTAATAATCAAGCAATTTCTGCTTGAGACATTTAAGTTAATTCATAGAAAAATGTGTGCATGAAAAGTAATATGGCTAAGACTAAAGCTAAGAAAAGTAAAGAAACAAAACAAAAAACAACTTATTAAAACTGGAAAAGAAAAAGACGAGATATTCTAGTAAAAAGTATAATAAATTTATAACTTAAAATATTGCAGCATTAAGATTTTTCTAAATTCAATATTACATTATTTCTAAATTCTTAATTTTGCAATATCTATGCGAATTTTTCCTCTCATAATATTATGTGTAAAAAAAATGTTCCATATCTACTAATTTCTTATATTGTATTTACTTGGTGAGCACCAACCCAAGTTTGGCACAAGGCCATTTTTACGTGCTCTTACCCGGGTTTTT
>JAUZSX010348418.1:0-10231 GCA_034780655.1 Idiosepius hallami
TGGAGAGGTTATGTTATTTGTTGTTTATTAGGGTTTTTGATTTTGTTGAGGGGATTATTTGGTTATGTTGTTTTTTTAACAAAAGTCCAAGTGAGATATATTTTTGTTAATATGCACAACCGTGTTTAGGGGACCCTAAGCTACACACTGAACCCACTAAAGTTAAGTTGTTGGTTAGGTGCAAGGGCAACACCATTTTTTCCTGAATTATTAAAGTTTTGTAATTTGGAAGGTGTTGTTGGACAGATGGACAGGCAGCTCTTTTTATTATAGTAAGAATTCAATTTGCAATCCTTTGGACAGATGGACAGTTCTCTCATTATGATAATGATTCAATTTAGATGGATTTAGACAGACAGCTCAAGGATGATATGTGTGTCAATAGATTTCAAGTCATTAGCTTTTATAGATTTATGCTTTGTAAATGATTCATTTATAGATGAGCAAAAATATTATAGTCTATAAAACATTCTTTTTTTATATAATTAAAATTTTATGTTTGGTATAGTGAACATCAGAGAAACTTCACAGCCTCTTGACATGATACAGGAAAGTTTTGTTGAGCAAATAAATCAAAAATAAATAAAAGATAAGATTGAATAAATGAAATAACTCTCTCTCTCTCTCTCTCTCTCTCTCTCTCTTCTTCCCCCCAGAGTTTGGTAAGGTTAACAACATTTATTGTCATCCTGACACATTATTATAAGCTGGGAAAAAAATGGTGTCACTCTTGCATTCAAAGATAATTTAACTTCAGTGGGTTTAAAGTGTAGCTGAGATCCCTTAAACACGGATCTGTATTGTTTTTCGAAATATTTGAGATGAGGTATGATGAATATTTTTAGAGGAATTTTTCGGACAATTGTCCTCATCTTTATTTTTATTTTTATATTTTTTAAAATCACTACATTTCGACCGGGTAAACCTTCGGTCTTCATCAGGTGGGGATGGAATTCCTCTAAAAATATGGTTCTGTATGTTAACAAAAAGTTCGAGTTATATTTTTGTTAACATGCAGAACCGTATTTAGGGGACCCTAAGCTACACTTTAAATCCACTAAATTTAAACTATCTTCGGGTGCAAGGGCGACACCATTTTCCCCTTCCCTTAGACTATTATTGATCCAATCTCATTATTATCCTTATTTAAAAAAAAACGGTGGTTTAAAGCCAAGCATAGGATTGAATGATATAAAAGAGAATGATGAAGCAAGAATATTCAAAAAATCACTTTTGTTTAACATGATTCATTATATGGTTTTTTTAATATTAAAGAAAAGATAAATCTTAATAAAAATTGGTTATCAATAAAAGTATTATTAATAAAAATGGCTGATAAATTAGGAATAAGACTGTTGTTTTAAGTCTCCTTAGATCAAAAACTATTTCAGAGGTTGGATACAGATCAGTGGTAATTTGAGCAGCAAAGAGGTGAAGAGATGAAGAAACAGTTAGTAAAAGCTTGGGCACTGGAATTGTATTACACGAGTTCAAATCCCAGTAAAAAATCATTGTCTTTACTTTAGGTTGCCTTGGGCAGATGGGGCTCATTAATTTGGGAGAGGAACTCATCTAGGTGAAGGCCAACACTGATTACAAAAGCATAGGGATTATAGTGGGCATTTAAAAATGGCCTTGAGTCTAAGTTGGATTTGTGTTTGACTAAGTAAATATAATATCAGTGGTTTTGGTTTACTATTATTGTGCTTACTGGAGTTTTGTCCATGACACAATTGGCAATTTACTCATTATTAATCTTTTTCGACCCTAAGGATTAATAAAGTCAACAATAATCACTAAATTGGTTTTATTTTATTTTTTCAGTATCCTCTGGGCTCTACAGACAAGTTTAATTTTAGTTGACCTTTTAAATATTTCTATTTACTAGCCAAACTATGTAATACTATTTCACTGTTATAAATAAACCAATAATTTTAGGTGAAGTCATGTTTGATTACCAAATTAAGATACAGAAAAAAAATTATAGGAGGAAATTCAGCATGCCTGGTTATAAGGTAATCCCAATGCTATTAGTTTTTTTGAAACTTCAAAACAAGTATCACTGTCAAAGTTTGGGGAAATGATACTACATGATCAATTTCATTTTAGTTTTAAAAATACTTCTTTAAAAAGCCTTGTTTAAAAAAAGAAATAAGTAACTATTAACCTTTAAATAATTGTCTTTGCTCTTTTGACCCTAATATGTTAAGCTAATATAACGGCTCTGGGTGACTACTTGGTAATTTTCATAAGTTAGGGTTCAAAGGGTTTAAAATATATAAGTTGAAAAGACATTTTTCATTCGCTAATGGAAGATTTGTCCTGTGAAAAAAAAAAGTCCCCAAAAGATAAGTGATTTTTTTTATCTTTAGTCGCCAACTGGAAAAATCACTTGCAGCAAATGCAAATTATTTACTCGCAATGTAGCCCCTGATCCTTATGGTAACAGAAAGTCTTTAAGTAGAAATAATGCTAAAGATTTATGCCAACATTGCAATTTTTTTGTACTTAAAAATGTGTGAACAACAAATGATACTCAACTTGACACACCTCTCTACTTACTTAACACACAGCACAGGCTATACTAGGTATCCTTGCTGGTATTATTACTCCCTTCCCACTTCTTAAAAGAAATCATGTAGTGAATATTTTGTTTAGGTTGAATAAAGATTGTTAGACTAGCTTTTAGTTCAATAAGTTAGGGGTGATGATGAGATCATAGACAGGGGAGAGAGAGAGACAGAAACAAAGAGAGAGGGATAGAAAGAGAGAGAGAGACAGGGACTGAAAGAGAGAGAGAAAGAGGGAGTTATAGAGAGACTGAGAGAGAAAGAGGGAGTTATAGAGAGACTGAGAGAGAGAAAAGGGGAGTGAGAGAGAGAGACTGAGAGAGAGAGAAAGGGGGATTGAGAGAGAGAAAGAGGGAGTGAGAGAAAGAGGGAGTAAGAGAGAGACTGAGAGAGAAAGAGGGAGTGAGAGAAAAAGAGGAAGTGAGAGAGAGAGACTGAGAGAGAAAGAGGTTAGAGAGAGAGAAATGTCTATAACTTTTCCTCTACTAACTTTTCATGGACAATGAATGCAACCAACAAAGAAAAACAAACATAATCGATTTGTCATAAAGAAAACCTTTTAATTCCCTAACCCTAAAGCCATCTTTTAGTCAATGAAATAAACTTTAAATCAAATCTAAAGTAAATTTTGTAGAAGAAAAATATAGATTACTATTCAGATACTTTGTTTTTTAACCAGTTGGACCCTAAGAGGCCGATATATTGGCCTTGATGACATTAAGCCAAAGAAGATACACCAATATTTTGGGCCTCATATCTTCCTCTAATGGCTTTGAGTGACTAGTTGGTCATTTTGATAAGTCAAGGTCCAAAGATTTAAGCAGTAGGATTTTTGCAGTTTTTCTAGGCATTCCCTTCAGGGTTTTAGAAAACATTTTAAGTATCAGATTTTTTTTTCTTTTTTTCTTTCATGGGAAAATACAGAAAGAAGGGAAGGGAAGTAAATTGTTTAATTCATTTGATCATCTCTGGCTGAATAGTGAAATGAAAAAAAAAAGCTTGGCATAGTTTAACAATAAACAAAGAAGAAGAAGAAGAAGAATAAGAAGAAGAAGAAGAAGAAGAAGAAGAAGAAGTGGAAAAAGAAGAAGAAGAAGAAGTGGAAAAAGAAGAAAATAATCCTAAGAAAAAGAAGTGGGAGCCTCAAAGAAGAAGAAGAAGCAGCAGCAGCAAGGGATGAAGGAAAGAAAATAAGAAGAAAGGAGAAGAAAGAAGAGAAAGAAGGAGGAGAAGCAGAAGAAAAAAGAGAGAAAGAAGAAGAAAAAGAAGGGAAAGAAGAAGAAAAAGCAAGGAGTGAAGGAAAAAAAAAGAAGCAAGGGGTAAAAAGAAGAAGAAGAAGCAAGAAGTGAAGGGAAGAAGATAAATCAAGAAGAAAGGAGAAGGAAGAAGGGAAAGAAGGAGAAGAAGAAGAAAAAGGAGAGAAAGAAGAAGAAAAAGCAATGGGTGAAGGGAAGAAGAAAAAAGAAGAAGCAAGAGGTGAAGAGAAGAAGAAGAAGAAGCCAGAAGGGTGAAGAGAAAAAGAAGAAGCAAAGCAAAGGGTGAAGAGAAAAAGAAGAAAAAGAAGAAGAAAAAGAAGAAAAAAAAGAAGGGGTGAAGAAAAAGAAGAAGGCTAATAAAGAATGGAAATAAAATGAAAAGAGATAAGAAAAGTTAGCAGAAGAAACAAAAAATAAAACAAGAAAAGGAAACAGAAGAAAAAAAAAACAAATAAATTAAGAACAAACATAAAAGGAGAAAAAAAAAACAAACTAAAAGTAGAGGAAAAGAATAAAAGAAAAAAACAAAATAAACTAAAGCATAAAAGGAAGAAGGAAATACAAGTGTAAAATTATTGAGTTTAAAGCCACAAAAAAACTTGTTTGAGGTCAAAGAAAAGAATGTTTATTGCTATGAAATTGCTCAAAAGTATCAAACAATAAGAAATACTAATAAAACTGGATATTTTATTTACTTAGTCAAGTACAAACCCAAGTTAGGCACAAGGCCATTTTTATGTGTTCTGCCTTTTGTATTCAGTGTTGTTGCAATTCTACTAGATGAGGATATATTTACTTGGTTAAGTACCAACCCAAGTTAGGCACAAGGCCATTTTTATGTGCTCAATACCTGAGCTTTTTGTATTCACTGTTGCCCTTCACCTAGATGAGTTGCTCTCCCGAGTTAATGAACCCTGTCTGCCCGAGGCAATTAAAAGTGAATATAATGGTTTTGACTGGGATTTGAACTTACCTCCAGAGCCCAAGCTTTTACCATGCTCCACTGCCACACTAAGCACTATTTTAACTTAAAAGGCTTGAAAATACTTTAATATCTACATTTAAATAAAAAGAAAAAAGGATTATAATATTTTAAATTTAAACCCTAGGACTGGGGGCACCACTAAGCCATGGGGGCCCTTACTGATCCATAGTTTTTGGTTTATTCAAATTTTAAATCACATTCATTTGAACCTAGGCTCAGTACAGGATGTAGGGTTTAATACAATTTCTTAGCTACATAGTGGCCCCGATGCATAATGCGCCTTGCGGCCCCTTTACCCTAAAAAAGCAACTTGAACATTCACAACATAATATAGCCTTCGATCAAAGTCTATCTATCTATACATATACAATTATAAAGAGAGAGACACACAGACAGAGAGGGGGACTGATAGATATATATATCATCATATAAGTTTTATAATGATTTTCTTTATTTAATCGTAATAATTAATTATTTTGGTTATTTTTTGCATTACAAAAGATCTGTAAAGCCAAGAAGCCTGGTGGCTCCTAAGGAGCTTACAACTTTTTGTTATCTGCAAACATTACATGGGCCACCTACAGTTAAGGGGTCTGCGGGGACCCTTTGCATGGCCCTGCATATAAACACTTTGATGTGATTTTCATAAGTATATAGATTTCTATTGATCAAGAAAAACAAAACCTTATTTGCCAAACTAAAAAGAATCTGTTTGTCTTTTTGCCAACATAAAAAACTCTTTCTGGTTATTCTAAAAAACATATTTTGAAAAAGGATTGTTTGAACTCAATCTAAAACCATATTTTTTAAAAGTTAATGTCTTCAAAAGAAATTATACACTTGAAAAACAAAAAAAATTGTTTTAAATTTAAAAAGAAGAATATAGTTGTTGTCGTACTTACAGTAAACATTTCAGAACAAAACTCAACATTTCAGATCAAACACCAATGTAGTCCAAACATTAAGACAAGAACATAAGAAATGACAATAAATTGACATTTACAAGAGATATAAGACAATGAAAGGATATTGATCCTTATCTTCTGAAAGGTTAAATATGTAATGTTTGTAGATATCAATAGGTAGTCTAGTTTAAATAAACAATGATTTACAATTTAAAGGGAGTTCTTTTGTTGTTGTTGTTGAGCAGATATCAAAAGTAGGGTCTCATAGGCTTGAGGGTAGGGAAGAAACAGCACAGGGGAGGGGGAAATAGATCAACTTGTTTGTGCATTTCTTTTTTTTACTTTCAAATACAAATTACAGTCAAACTTGGGACAAGTGACATAGAAGTTATACAGGTACAAGAGAAGAGCAAAGAAACCTTTTATGTGTTATTTAATCAAGTTCTTTCTTGTGTATATAAGAAAAATTTGGTCGGGATAGCTCAGTCGGTAGAGCACTCGCCTGGCGCTCGCAAGGTCCCAGGTTCAATTCCCGACCTCGCCAACTCAGCATATGAGTATCGTTATCAGGTAATCTGATCTAACACGGTAAAGTTACTGGGAACTGAGAGTAGGTGTGGCGCTCCACTCCAGCAATAGATCTCCCTTGTCTAGCGCTAATCGAAAAGGGGTTAGACTCTCTTGTTGTTCGGCCGTTACCGACTCAAAGCCACCTCGCAAACTTTACTTATTTTTATATAGAAAAATAATATTAGAATTCTTTGATACAGCCTAGAACATGCACACATGCCCTCATTTACCAAACTACAGTGTGTTGATATTAACAAAGATATTGGGGTAAAAATTATCTATTACCTCCTTTTTATGGGTATACTATGATTAAAACACTTTTCAAAAGTTGTTTGATAAAGTAAATAACAGAACATGCACACATGCCCTCATTTACCAAACTACAAGGAGTTGATAGTATTGTCTTAGATATTAGGATGAAAATTATCTCTTACATTCTTTTTATGGTTATACTATGGTTAAAACACACTTCAAAAGTTGTTTGATAAAGTAATTAATCATAGTTGGCCAGTTGTTACTCACATTTTAGCAAAGTTTTAAGTATCTAAAGTCGTAGCAGGTAGGGTATTTAAAACAAAATGTGGCCAGGTAGGAGAATTTATTAAAGCTAATATTTAACAATAGAAGAATAGATAATGACATAATAATTTTAGATTTTAACATTTGGCTTTTTCTATAATAAAAAAACCTTCCTTACTAAATCATTTACTTTAACTGACAGTTTTTTTTACAATAAGCTTTTTTTCTTGATTGTTAATGATATTTTCAGCTATCACCAATTCACACAATTATTTCAAATGCAAAACTTCCTCTGTGTGTTAGTGACTGTCAGTAGGGTCTTTCTATGTTTTTACATTTTACACCCAATTTTGATCAAATGTTTCCGTTACCAGTAAACTGATAAAGGAATGTCATCATCACATTTTTAATGTCTCCAGATACCCACAGATATAAAGTGAAGAGTTTCCATTTTTCTTCCCTTTGATCAGTTGATTATAATAGAATTGTACAACAGTCAACACACAAGATTATGAAACAAATATTTAAAGACATCTATCTGGGCATGCCATTTACTCTGGCTAGCAAAAAGATAAATACATTAATGAATAAGGAAAAATTATTAGAGAAAAATATAAAAAAAATTAATTTAATCTAATCTAAAAAAATTACAAAAAGGAACTATTTTCAGAGATTTATTTATTTTCTGATTAGTTTTACCTTCACCAAGGTCATATACCATAATATCATAAATATGCCATTATGAATTTTACCCAATATTTTTAATTATATAATCTTCCAAATTCATTTTGATCATTACAGTAAAGCAGTAAACAAAACACTTTTCCAATGCAGCAATATTGGACACCTTGCCAAAATGAAAAAACTCAGTTCAACAGTGTCGTTCACCAAAACTTCCTGTAGACTCTCATTTTCACGTCTTCTCAGTAACAATTGCTAAAATAACTTGTAACTGAAAGGTCCAACTGACACACATGGTGTGGAATAAAACATAGCAGCATAGACAACACACACCACCAACCTGTTTATGTACAGAGAGGCACCACCTCATCTTTTTATGAATGAGAATTTGCATTGGCAGGACGGTATCTAAAGAGGCCAAAAATCATGGGCACCACCATTTGCTTTTCCCAGGTTGTCCCCCTCCACACAGTGGTAAAACATTTTTGCCACAGAAGATAAAACATTATAAATCCAGTGAGTGAAGGAGAATGAATTGAATATTAAAATAATGCAGGTCTCTATTTTCTCTATTAAGCTTTGTAACCAAGTATTTTACACTCTTTCTCATACAATGAATAATAAAACTATATACATATAATATTTCAAATCTAACATTCCAAACCAAGGTGGAGACTGAATATTATTTTACGCACATAGTTGGCAACAAAAATAAATCTTTGAAAGAACAACATGCTATATTCAGAAATTTGATGAATTTTGTAGGATGTATATTTGCAAAGCAAATAAAGGAATAAACAATAAAAGATTCAAAAGATATAAATAATTATATTTGAATAAAAAGTTAAACAAAATAAATGATGAGAATAACAATTAGTAATGGCAATGACAATGTCAGGCTGTAAGAAAGTTTGTCCTTGCTTGGTCAACAAAGGGAGACAAAAAAATACAAGTTGATCAATCTAAAGACCAAAGAAATCTGATAAAAAATGAAATTTATTTATTTTTCTTTTTTTTTACAAGGAAGATTTGGCGCTTTTGCAGAACAAGCAAATGGAGAAATATTTTTTTTGACTTGGGGACTTTGCACCAGTTTTAAGACAGCAGTTTGATGGGTTAGTGTTTAGGGTTTATGGTAAGGTTTTAGGGTTCGGCTAAACTTTTCCATTTGCTTGTTCTGCAAAAGCGCTGGAGATTCTTTTGAAATACCAACAAATAAATACAATTAATTATAAAACCTTCATTACATAATATATTTATTGTATTAGAATAACACTAAACTTTCTACTGTTTCTATTTTGTTAAGTTGAAATTCAGACTGCATATCCACCTGCTAAGATTCATTCATAAGATTTTAAAAATCAATTGGTTTATACAGACAAAACTGTGTATACACATTAATTCAAACACAAGAATATGTACAAATATATTGAAGAGATAATGATGACTCACTATTTATTGATAGACTTTATTTTCATTGTGAACTTCCAAAATACAATGGCTATTGTGTTTAAATAAACCAAATATGCAACTCGGTACCTTTGTTAGGTATCTGATGACTGCATGAATCTATACAATAACATAAGAAGTTAACAAATACTGAATATCAAATTTGAAGTCTAAAACACAATTTTTGGAAGGCATAGAGAAATTTCACAGTGGTAAAAGTTTTATTTAATTTTCCAAAACAGTTAAAAATTTTATGAGTGATTATGGACTCTTTGAATCCTAAGTAACAGTAGGTTTGTGATAATATCTTTTATTAAAGGATCTACTCGTCACATCCTTAATTATTAAGGCTGTGACAAGAATATTTTTAATATAGGTATGTTTTCCCAGCCCTACTAATAAGTAAAGAATTTAAAGAAATGGTAAAATCACAAAATAGTCAAATATGTGACAAGGATAATCTTTAAAAAAAGTATATTATCCCAGCCCTAATGATCACTTCTTAAACTAAAACTTAAAAGTAATACAAATGTATTAAATGAAAAAGAAAAAAGTTAAATAAAAATCAAAACCAATCAAATAATTCTAGATACAAGAATTGTTCCAAAAGTAATGCCTCCTATTTCTTTTTTTTAATTCAGGTTCAATGGATCAGAGGGGATTGAAAAATGCATTATGATCGTTGGACATTAATTCCCTGAAAGTTCCATCTTTCTGCAGGAGATATTGACAGTATAAGACCCTAAGAAAACAACCCATCATGGAAGTGCATTGGAAGCAGAGATGTGTTATTGAATTCCTCCACACAGAAAAAAACTGAACCAATCCACATTCACAGATGCCTGTTGAACGTTTATGAGGCCAATACAGTTGATGTCAGTCACAGTTAAGAGATAGGTTGTCAATTTTAGAGTGGTGAAATGTGAGTGACAATGTGCATTTTAGATACAAAATGGACGACTCTGTTCATCACTTCCTAGAGTGCATTGAGAATATTGCTGACGAATTGGAAAAATAAAAAAAGTATCAGAAAAGTTCTCAGAGGTTCCACATGATTTCTGTCTTTGCAGTTTTTTAACTCTTAAAAATAGGTGTCTCTAGTTTTGGTTTTGTTTTTTGTAATCCTTGAGAGAGGTATTATTAATAATTCTAAGAGTATTTTTCAGACAATTGTCCTCATCTTTATTTTCATATTCATTTTTTTCACAACGTTTCAACTGGCTGGACCTTCAGTCTTCATCAGGTGTAAATAAGTTCATGTTTGTTAATTTTTGTTTTTCTAATGTTTATGTTGCT
>JAUZSX010348429.1:0-10230 GCA_034780655.1 Idiosepius hallami
CACAAGGCCATTTTTATGTGCTCTTACCCAGGCTTTTTACATTCAGTGTTACCCTTCACCTAGATGAGCTGCTCTCCCGAGTTAACGGGCCTCATCTTCCTGAGGCAGCTAAAGGTGAATACAATAGTTTTGACTGGGATTCGAACTCGCGTACTACAATTCCAGAGCCCAAGCTTTTACCAATGCTCCACCGTCGCAGTTGTTTTTTATATGTTGGCATCAAATTTGTAATAATGATAGTTGTGAATAGGACTGTGACAATATGCTTTTATTGAATAATGTTCTTGTCATTACTTGACTATTTTGCAATTTTACCTTTTAATTCTTTACCTATAAGCTGTGATAACTAGCCCTAATAATATTATAATATAGAATATTCTTGTTACAGCTCTAGTTATAATATGATAATATATACTATTATCATATTATAACTAGAGCTGTGACAAGACTATTCTATAATAAAAAGTATATTGTCAGAGTTCTGATGAAGTGATCATGAGCAAGGGATATCATCATGATGAAATTATTATAACTGAAAATTTGTCCTTTTTGCTATCAAGACGTGTAATAGTTCAAATGAACACAATATTTAGTACCAAAGGATAATTTATGATAACAGCATTTCATTTAATATGAATTATTAATGTTTTACTTTATATAAATTAAATTTTTTTGTTGTAAATAAGTTTTAGCTATATTTTTCCTTTTATTTTTTTCAGGATTGATAAATTAAAAAATAAATAAAATTAAAATTTTAAAATTAAAAAGTAATAAATATTCTTTGCTTAATGTATTTTTTTTAATATTGTGAGTTTTACTTTTAACATTGTTTTGGCTCAGTTTTTAACTTTTGTTTTCTGTATTTCTCAATTAGACTTGACCAAGAGAAAAAACTTATTGAAATGAAACTGAAAGATGCTGATAAAGTAAGTGTAAATGAAACAAAATTTCTTCTATTATTATTATTATTATTATGTCTAAAGATGCATACATGTATGTTAGGTGTTAAGATCATGATGTTTTGTAGCCTCAGTTGAAATAGAATTCTCCACTGTTAGAAAGTAGTATAAGTCATATCTTGTCAATAAGCTAATTTATGCTACGTTAGAACTATCCAAGGTGTTTTTATTGAGGCACCATCACTAAATGAGTTACTTACCACAGCTAAAAGAGGCCAATCCAACCTCACTATTCAATCCATAGTTAAAGGGAAATGGGGATTCATATTTTTTACCACAATTGGACATGACAGAATAATTAGTATTTGAACCTGTGTACTATGAATCCCGAGTATGGTCGCATAACCTCTGTCCCAACTGGTTAGGGTTATAGAATTAAAAAAAATGCAAAAGTATTTTTTCTCTAAATTTTAGCATTTTAATGACAATTCAAGAGTTATTAGTGAATTTGTAAACTTTTTTTATTGATAAAACTGACTTTATTTTTTTCCTTGAGTCTAAATTAAAATTTTAAAAACAATTTATTTCAAACACAGTATTAAGAGCAATTAAAAATACAAGTAAATTATTTCTAAAAAAAATTTAATTCTCTTTAAAAAAAAACCTTTTATATTGAACTTTTGCAAAGTTCCTTCATTTCTTCTGTCGGAATAATATCAAGAGAAATTTTTGGTTGGTTCTCTTGCAAAGTTTCTTTTACTTTGGATATTTTATTGGTAAAAATGTCTCTGGTCCAATCTTTTAGTTTTGCAATAGTCAATGATTACATCTTATAGACTTTCCAGTGTAACAAACTGTCACAGAAAGTTATTCAATGAAATCCTTTAGTAGAATCTGATTAGAACTTGAAATGATTCAAATTGAAATCCAACATATTAGAATCTATTGCATTAAGTGCATCATGCTGTGCATTATGTCTTTAAGTGCTTATCTTTTGAAATGGTTTGAGTTCAATCAGGGGTTTGTTTTTTTTTTAAACCAGTAACTTTTTTTTTGTCTTTTTTTAAAATCTTATTTGATATTTGAAAACTGCTTTGTTGAGAATTTCATTTTTTCCTTCATACTTCAATTGCTTTCAAAGTGGTTTGCTTTCTTTGTTTGTGTGTTTTTTAAATAATATTTTCCAAACTTTTAATTTCTTTAAAATTGTTTGCTTTTAATCTTCTAATTGCTTTCATAGTTGTTTTTACTTGAAACTTTATTTGTTTAACATGCAGAGGAAATTTTCTTTTTAGTAATAAAAGTATTTAAAAATTCAAATGACTTTATAAAGATACTAAACCAAAAGCAGAGTGAGGATAATGGAACAAATAAATAAAAGATTTTGTATAACAGTTGAAAATTGTTTTAAGATGATTGAAATGATTTTTAAAACCTTTTTATTTTTATCCTCTCCTAAAAGAAAGAAAATCAATCTGCATTATTAAATTTAAGAGATTTTGCTATGGTTTAATATTCAGGTGCCGACCGAAGAGATGAAAGAATTGCAGTTGAAGAAGAATGAACTTGAAGATCAGGAGAAGAAATTTCGAGATAAAGAAGAAATGTTAAAAAAGGAAGAAAAGGTAAATTAAACTAGTCCTCTTTCTCTCTCTCTCTCTCTCTCTCTCTCTCTCCCCTCCCCAATGTGTGTTTATTGTTGATCAGTGCTGATACAGTCAACTGCCTTTAGACCTGGTTGCACAGGTAGGTATGCATACAAAAAAATCTGATCCTCCCCCTCCATCCGCCCTCGTATGTGAACATTTCAAAAAATATCTAGAAATAAGATTATAAATTTTTAAACCTATTCACTGTAATGACGATAAAATAAAACTAAAAGAAATTAAGATTAAAATAAAATTCACATTATAAACACTTTAAAATTGACACTAAGACTAAAAATTTCTATTTTGAATTTTGTAATATTTGGGTTTTTATTTTTCTTTGGATTTTGAAGATAAAATTCAATTTTGAAAAATTGACTGCAATAATTGACCTGAAATTTTTAGAAGTGTTAATTCAATCATTATTTAACAAAATTATAACACTAAAATACTTAGTTATCAATGGGGATAATTAGTAAATTCCAATTTAGACCAAGGTGTACATCTCAAATTTACCTTTTTAAAGATTTTTTTATCCAATAATAAAAATTCAGTTTTGGCCTTAGCTATGGTGGTCGATACATGGCAATTTTTTACATATCACTATTGCATAGGTTAGAAATTGAGAGTCACCAAAGGCTTTTGACTGTTGTGTCACTGCTAATCAACTATTCACAGATTGGCTAGAAAAACTATTTAATTTCAATGCTGAACTCTATTAAAAAAAATCTATAAAAAATGATGCAAGCATACTTCTTTTTATAAAACAATGCTTATTTAATTGCAGTTAATTAAAAATACATTTATTGAATTGTATTTAACCAAATTTTTTTTCTTTTTTAATCAAGAGAACATTAAAGGAGCTCAAAATTTGTTTCTATTTTGTCTTCTAGCTCCGACCTTGGAATGTGGACACATTATGTAAAGAAAAAGAATCAAAAACTGTAAGTTTTTTTGTTTTTTTTTGTTTTTTGTGCTGTTGCTGCATTTAGTACATGCTTGTGAGAGGGGGGGATACAAAAAATACAATAAAATTTCTAACTTCTTGTTTGTTTTTTTTTTTGTTTTGGTTTTTTTTTTAGATCTTTCACTCAGCTTTTATTTATTTATTTATATCTCTACATATATATATTTAAAATAAAGTTCTTCCAGAATTTATTTTTTATGCATTTAGCATTTAAATATTGGTGAGTGAAGTAAAAAAAGTTCTAATAGAAGAAAGTTTTAATTTTACATAGGATGGTATAAAAATGATAGTAAAATAATATAAAACCTTGTAAATTTTTATTAAATAATTAAATTATAATAATTAATATATTTGAGTGGCTTAAAGATAAAAATAATATAATGTCTTCAGTGTATGACATGATATATACAAAAAAATAAAAAAATATATTAATCATTATTATAAAAGAGATAGACTATGAAGAAGTTCCAAGCTTATCAATTCATGAAGTTTGTCTTCTATAATTTTAATTAGATAGTATTTTTTAGATTATGATAAAAATCTATCTAAGCACACTCTTCACAGCTCAGTCAATACAGTATCAAACTTTTGTGATAGTTATGTGAGATGCACATTTTCTCTTTAAATTTTCAGAGTGTGACTAATACACATTGGTCATTATTAGAAGAGACAATTCTATTCATAGACAATTCTTCAAGTTGATTCAAAATAATTAAGAAATATTGACTTGGTTTTATTGACTTTATTTGAATGATTTTCTTTTTAGCTATTCAACATAATTGTTTTAATTTCTTTTTGTTGATTAAAAAAAAATTATTTCTTGTAGTTAATCAATAAAAGTAAACCACCTGCAGAGGAAGAACTATCCGAAGAAGACAAAGGACTTCGACAGGTAGGAACCCAGAACATCGAAAGAAAAAAAAATGTTTTAAATATTTGTTTTGATATTTTGTATGTTTTCCAACAGATGGATAAAAATGAATCAAGCTATTCTGTATAAACTATTTCCATTTTATGGCCTCTGGTTCCAAGGGGATCGGAGATGTTTCCCTTTCTTGCATTCCATAAACAGCCAATCTATGCACCACAGCTCGATGAAATTTAAAATATTACGAGTATTCTGAATTGTAACACATGAATCTAAATCCCTGTCATTCTGTCACATTCCCATTTGGGCTAATATCCCAGGGGAAAGTATGTATTGCTATATTCCATACTGCTAAGGATTAAATATTACATCTTGAACTTTTCAAACTATGAGTCGATATGCTATAAAATGTTCATGGCTCGTCAGGACAGCTCCACAAACATGTCTTCCTTTAGTCAGCATCAAATGCTAACCAGCTGAATACCTACCAGTCAACCTACCTAAAAGACGGGTCTTTCTACTGATGTTATTTTTAGAGTGTCCAGCCGCTGAGTCAGCGGGAGCTTTGCTTTTTAGCGGTATCAAATAATGAGTAGACATCCAACCACTGCCTTCAGAGTGCTCAACCGGCTTATGTAAAGTTAAGAACGTACATAAAATAATAATGCAATCTGTCTACAGGTCTGTTTTGCCGTTCACTGCTCATCAGGACGTATCCACATACAAATACAGAATATTATTATTCAAATGAGTCTTATTTAAAAAAAATGTTTTTTCCTTCTTAAAATTTTCATTTTTTCTGATCTTCTAACAAGAAACTTAATTGCTGGATGAAGTATTATATTTACTTGGTGAGCACCAACCCAAGTTTGGTATAAGGCCATTTTTATCTGCTCTTACCTGGGCTTATTGCATCTGGTGTTTCCCTTCACCTAGATGAGCTGCTCTCCCGAGTTAACAATCCTCATCTGCCCGAGACTGCTAAAGTGAAAGTAATGGTTTTGACTAGGATTTGAACTCGCGTAACACGATTCTAGAGTCCGAGCTTTTACCAATGCTCCACCATTGCTGCCCATTGCTGGATGAATTATCTTAATATTATCACCCAGCTTCTTTCTAAAGCTTTTCAGTCCTCTTTGATCATCCTCATGTTTTTAGCTTTGTTTTAAACCATATAAACTTTTAGGTCATTTAATGCCAAGAACAATCATTTTTTTTAATAACACAATGTTCACTATTTATCCATAGCTGGATATGGAGATTCATACTTTTCCCAACGGTATTAGTCTAATCATAAACATAAATGAAACATGGATTAAAACTCTCATATTATAATTCCAAAGTCGAATTGCCTATGCTAAGTAAACCTCTTCTCATCCTTATATATATATATAGTTCTTACATAATACAATATACAGTTCTTACATATAAACCAAAACATATATATATATATATATATATATATATTTGTTTTAGTTTATATGTAAGAACTGTAGTCTATTCATTACTGGAGTAATCTTTTTTTTTTTTCATATATATACACACACACACACACACACGTTTTATTAAAATGTATATATATTTATACAAAATTTGTTACAAATTCAAAAAAAAGAAAGAAAAATCAAAATCACAACTCTAATATGTAGCTGTATTTTTTTATTTTATCTTATATTTTTCTTGTTAATTGTTTATGAAAATAAATGTAAAGATTTAAAATAAAAATTAATTGCAGGAACAGTTCAACAAGAAATACCAAAAAGAATTGCGACATTTTGGAATGCTAAAGAAAAATGAAGATAGTAAAGAATTCCTTCGAGAGAATAATCATCTTGTATGTGAAGAAACAGCAAATTATTTGGTGATGTGGTGTATTGATTTAGAATTGGAAGGAGTAAGTTTAACAATATATTATATGTACTTTCACTTTAAGTATGTCTTGATTTATCAAATGTTAGTCAAGTAAACCAAGATGGTGGAGGAGGAAAAAATGTTAAAGATAGTTCAAAAGAAAAAAATTTTTTTAGTTTGGATTTGGTTATAATTTTTAAATATTTTATAATCAATAAGTTAATTAGATAATTATTGGAGTAGTGTTTGGCCATTTTTGTAAACGGCAAAAATGATATTAGATTAAAAATTTTAAGAAAGAGCAAGTAAGGCATGCATGATCCCTCATTAATGCACAGTGAACAAGGCATAAAAAAGATGATTTAGTCCAGCATTTACAACCCTCTCCTGGTAAAAATGAACAAATGGTGCAGTTTCTGGCCTTAAATTATGTAAATTTAAGTTCAACACCATGCAAAATCACTAATTAGACCTACATGTCAAGTTTTGGACAAATCTGATAAAATAGCATTTTGTAAGTTAAATTTTTGTGTTTTTTTTTTAGAAAAGTGCAAACAGACAAAGGTAAATTTATAGGTCCACATCCTTCCTTCGTTAGGGGATCAAAAATAGTAAAAATTGCAAATATCAATTTTAGATGTGTATTTGTCCAAGGTAAAAATGATAAGTAATAATCCAATCAGCCACTATTTCAACATTGATATCAAATCAAAAAAGACAGGTGAATAAATTTGGCCGAAATGTACTAAATAAAATGAACTAAGATGAAGGGAAAAGTCCACAAAAAGAAATTAATAATGAATGAAAAAAAATACAATTTATCCAGAAAAACACTGACATGTGTTTTGAATCGATCTTAATTTTTTTTTTAATTTTAAATTTTTTATTTATTCATTTTTATAATCTGTGTGAAACCTGCATCTCAATAACTGAAGTATCGTTCAGTAAAATATTAATCTTTTTTGAAAAAAAGTGAAAGTTGAGAAAAAATGAAATAAATTTTTTTTTTTTTTCTTCTAGAAAGAAACTTTGATGGAACATGTCGCTTACCAAACAATTGTTATGCAGTTTATTTTGGAGCTTTCTAAACACATGAAAAAAGATCCTCGAGATTGTGTACAAGCATTTTTTAATAGGTAAGGTTTTTGTTATGGATTGAGCTTAGTTTAAAATAATTCACTAGCTTTGATAGAATTATGTCACATAATAGATTGAACCTATTATCTAGTCCACAGGGAAAATAACAAAGGCTATTTTCACTTATACTTTTTTTTTTTTTTTTTCTGAAATTTAAAATTCCTTAAATGAGAATCCTATTTTGTCCATCTCTTTCTCAAATACAGAATTGTTGGAGCTTTTGGTTACATCAGAGTTTTCTCCCTTATCTCGTCATTGGCTAGTCTCTTATGCTTATCATCAGGCAAGACTTTTTACTAAAAACTAAAAAACATTTTTTATCAACATGTTAACATTAAACTTTGAATGATTTTGAGGGAATAATTAATCTTTATCTCGATTAGTTAGGTTGAACCCATTAAAAAAATATATATTTTAAGTACAATTTACACACCCTGTCATCCCTTGTAACTACCAGCAGAGTGGTCATCTTATAAGATTAAAAAAAAGGAGTTGATTTATTCTATTTTATTTATTTCAATTTGGTTTGTTTCTGTTTTTAGAATGACAAGTTGTGAATCTATAAATGATCGTCAGCAATATATGTCATCATTTAATGAAGAATTAGATGCATTCAAGGGAAGAGTGCGAGCTTTAGCTAAAAAACGACTAGATGAAGCCAAGAGACAAATTGAAGAGGTAGGAAAATCTGTTTTTTTTTTATATTATTTGATATTAACTCTAACCTATTTCAAATCAATTTACATTAGATTGCACATAGTTGAATAGCTTGCTCACAGAATTTATCAAAATGTTAAGAGATGAGAATTATCAAAACATGAATGCTTGTTTAATGTTAGTTAATAAAATATCAAGTCTGCCAAATTTATTAAGGTTATTTTTTGATTTTGAATTCTAATTATCCTGAACACTTAAAAATTGATGGATGTTTCTTCTAAGTTTTTTTGCCTCATTAGATTTTTTTTAATGAATAAATCTATTTTATTTAGAACCCTTGCAATGAGGCTTGATAATTTGTACATTTATTTTTCAGACAGTTGTCCTCATCATCATTTTCTACCTTCACAACATATTGGCTTCTGAAGCCTTCAGCCTTTTTTAAGGTGATTGAACTTTCTTGTCATGATTAGGATTTACGCAACTTGCATAAGGAACTTAAGTCTGAAATTCTGTAAATAGTCTTCATTACAACAAGAAGGTTCCACAGTTCGATCACCTGAAGAAGGCCGATGTGTTCATTGTCTGAAACGTTTTGAAGGTAACAATGATAAGAAAGAGGATAACAGTCCAAAAAATTGATCTACAAATAAATCTTTTTTCCTTATTTGATATTGACTCTAAACTAAGATATTTCAAATAAAATGACAGTTATAATTAGATGTTAACTTTTTTTTTGATTTCTTTCTTAATTATTTCTTCTCTTTTTATTCATTTTAGAGATGTCACTTTTGTTTGAACAATTTTTTTTTAAATACTCTGATTTTAAATGTATTTATTTGTATTAGGAAGAGAAACAAGCCCGATTAGGACCAGGTGGTTTGGACCCAATTGAAGTATTTGAACAGCTGCCTAAAGTAAGTTTCAGTCTCTACCATTTATGATATATGACAAAAGGTTTTGATTTTAAAAGGCTCACACAATTCACATGGAGAAAGCCTGAAACTAATTAGTAGACTATTTTGGCAAGTAAGTTGTGGGAAGTAATAATCCCTGCTAGACACGTAACGGGAAGAAGTCAAAACAATAGTATTAATAAACAAAGCAAGTGTAGTAAGAATAACAAAGGATAGAACTGTTGGCTCCAGATTATTTTCAGTCTCTAAGACTTCTATTTATAATTAATTGAGAAAGAGTTTATGATGTAAGGGGAGGTAAGTCCACCAATACGCCTTTAAATTCCTATAGACCAATTCAAAGACCAGTCAGTCGATTTGATTTGCATTATAAATAATAGTCGATAATATATTCATTAATCCTTTTCATAAATGGCTTAAGAAATTCAACTACTGTTCTTCAAGAGAGAATTTTGTAAAAAAAAAATAAATAAAATAAGTGTTCTAAGCATTAAGTAATTATCAAAGAAAAATATTTAGTTCTGTTTACATTTGAACTAATACCCTTGGAGAAGTATGAATCTCTACATCCGCTTTAGGTATGAATTAAATAATGAATATTGTGTTATAAAAAAAATGTGGGCAAAAGATCGTTTATTAAAAATGATTGTTGTTGGCATTGAATGTGAAAAAAATTCCCAAAAAAATATTCATGATTATAGGTTGAATTTTTTTATTTTTCTTTCCTGTTTTCTAGGAACTCCAAGAATGCTTTGAGAAGAAAGATATTCAGAAATTAACAGAGACAATAAAAACCATGGATCCAAAAGAAGCTGAACATTACATGAAGATGTGCGTGGATTCTGGTTTGTGGGTGCCAGATGCTAAAAAAAATGCCGAGCAGCCAGAAGAAGAGGTTTATGAAAATGCGGAGGAGAAAATCTCAGTAGAAGAAACAAATAAGGAATAAAAAAAAAAAAAAAAATTTTTAAAAAATTAATTTACTGAACAAACAAAACTCAAGTAAAAAAAAAAAAAGGGGGGTTGGGGCTTTCCCCTCAAAATCTATTATCAATGAATTGATTTATAAAAACAAATTACTTCATTTGTTTTCCTAATTTCTTATTTTATACCATTTTTTTTTTTCTTCGTTAATTAAGAAAATATTAAACAAATAAATATACATTTTCTTTAATCAAATAACTGAGAAAATGCTGTTTTAATGTGTTTGCTTATATATATATATATATATATATATGATGGATTCTCCCGTCGATTTCAACGTATGAGGGTCATCAAACCACGTATG
>JAUZSX010348440.1:0-10229 GCA_034780655.1 Idiosepius hallami
CGTGGTATTCGTAAATGGTCACCCATTAACTACTGAACACGCTCGACGTTGCTTAACTTCGGTGATCTGACGGGAACTGGTGTTTCAACGCGATATGGCCGTATATATATAGATTTTCTTAGTTTATCCTGATCACCAGGGCTTTGACTTTATGCTTTTATCAATGAATATTCTTATGTTAATTGACTATTTTGTGATTTTATCATTTCTTTTAATTCTGTAGATATAAGTAGGGTAGTGACAACATGGATTTATTTTTTAAATATTCTTGTCATGTTCTTAATAACAAGGGACATGACAAGTATGTTTTTTGAAAAAAAAGAACATTGCCACAGACCTACTTATCACTACTATTTTTACATTAGTCGTTAGCATGGTCTATATTTGCCGTATCCATTTTGCCACTGCAAGTAGTTTAAAGAATAATTAAATTGTAGATCCAAAATAGGCGTAGATTATATTTAGGAATGACTTTTTGATTGAAAACAGTTAATTTTTGATACACCACACTCTAAACTGCAGTTAATTATTCAAAGAACAAAAAGAATAATGAATACCAATAAAAACATTTAATTGGCCTAAAAAATTAAAGAATATTTTTTATAAATATAATGGTTTCAACGTAACAGGATACATACAAATAAAAGAAAAACAAATAAACACCGGTCATTATTATTCCTTTAGACCCTGAAGGTACGATATATCAACCATGGTAACGTTAAGGATATGATGATCCAGTCAATATTTCTTCCCTCCGTGATCAACTTATAGAACGACTGATTGGTTAGTTGGTAATTTTGCAAAATCTTAATCAAAAGGGTTAGGAGAGAGTAATAACATAAGACCGAAGGTTCACATAATAGTGTGAAACGTGAATTTCGTATTCAATTATTTTAAATGGATTATATTTCTTGGATTATGACAATTTTCTCCAATATGGGTATATTCCTCGTAGCTAGGATATAAGTAGGACTGTGACAATATTTGAAATATGCATTATATTTTCTGGATATGCTGGAAATATTCTTCAAGCATATGTTTAATAATATGCTTTATTTCGCGGGAATTTGCTTTAAAAAAAAAAAGAGAATATGCTTTTTGTTAAAAGCTTATTCTTTTTTAAAAGAATATACATTTTGTTAAAAGAATATTATTTCTAAAAAGAAATATGATTTTTAAAAAGAAATAGGATTTTGTTACAAGAATATTCTGTATACAAAGAATATGGTTACATAAAAAGAATATTCTTGTCACAGCTTTAATTATAAGATAAAAAAAATGAAAGATTTCTGAAGATCACGGGGTTGATTCCCATTACAAATCTTCGCTTTTAATCTTAAGAGTGAGACACGATACATACAGATGTACAAAGAGAAATGAACAAGTATACAACGGTTATTATTATAAGAATGATCAATAGTCGACATTTCATTTTTGAAAATATTTAATTTATTCATTTGTACACTTTTATAATATTATATTTACTTGGTGAGCACCAACCCAAGTTTTGAACAAAACCCTTTTACGTGCTCTTACCCGGGCTTTTTACATTCGGTTTAAGATGAGCTGCTCTCCCGAGTTAACGAGTCTCATCTGCCCGAGGCAGCTAAACGTGAATGCAATGGTTTTGACTGGGATTTGAACTCGCATACTACGATTTTAGAGCCCGTGCTTTTATCAATGCCTCAACTGCGCCTTTGGGATATACGTTCTTGAAAACGATAAAGAAGGCAAATTTGGTTTAGCATACTCTATTGACTGTTCAGTGTTGATTATTAACTTTATGCTAACATTTATATAGCTTTAAATAACATCCAAGCGTTTTAAAACTGATCGGAAAAATGCAAGATAATATACATTTGGAAAGCTTCTATCAAGTCGCTCAATTTCCCAATAAAAGCTCTGGCAACAGCCTAGAGCATAAAACAAGTATAAAAACTAAATGAATCGTAACTTAAAACTAGAACTCTGGAAGACCTTCCGGTGGTAAAAGACCCATTCAAAAGAGAAACCAGTATTTGTGGTTATGGCAACAGACCCCATAAAAATGATCAGAAATGTGTAGTCACCCTTTTTGAAATTTAAGTATTACTCGATCGCTTGTTGAACTCTTGTTTGTCAGGTGTTGGGGCATTCGACTAAGCCCCTCCACCTCACCACTTCCTGAGAACTATGCCAACGGAGCTGACCAACCTGCTCCTAACCAGTTGGAAATTTTGGCTGGAACAAGTAAAAGTTTGCCTGAAGTCTTTTCATTTTTCGCTTGAGTGATTTTAGCTCCTCTTGATTTAATGGACGAATTTAGTGCAATTTGTTTTTACTTGCTGGGTTTTGAAAGTACGGTGTTCATTCCAAAAATAGTGCCTCCTATTTCGTAACATTTAACTCAAAAGGTTAAAGAGCTATGATAACGGGAGTAATGTCATTAAAGCTAGCGAACTTTTTTACTCCAGAATTTATTTATTTCTACGTGATTACCACTAGTCACGAGGAAATGTTGCAGGCCCATTTTCGAGTCCCGAGTGCGCTTTGTCTCTCACATCTCTATCATCCCTCTGAAATCGACGAATCGATTTATCTAACTATGCTGACATCAACTGCATTTGCTTCATTAACGTTTAACAGGTGCATGTAAATATTGACCGGTTCAATTTTTTGCATGTTTGAGTTTCACGTGTTAAATTATCGTTAGAATTGTGAAAGATGTTGAGTATGATATTTATGTGAGAAGTGTTGTTTTTTGTTTGTTTGTTTGTTTTTTTTTGTTTTTTTTTTCTTATCTGTCTATTCTATAATGTTTTCTTTTAATATTTATAAAGGACTAGAAATATTGACCGGCTTTGCTCGGCGTCGGGCACTTGCCATTAAGTTTTTTAAGGAAGCCAAGTTTTCATATTGTTAATGGTTTTTTAGTACTAAATTCATTTCTGGTGATTTTTTATACTGAATTTATTTCTGACCCTATTTAAATATTAAATTAGATTTAGTATTTAAATCAGAGATGAGGGTGATGCCAACAGTTCGAGAAATAGATAAACTAATCTAAAGCCTCATCGTAAAGATTCCGAGTAAGCTAATCGGTCTAGTCCGAATAATCTTACGTTGATAGAGCTGATTCGTTTGAGTAGAGAAAAAAAAATATTTATTTAGAGACAACATAGGACAATGTAACATCAAGTCCATGATAAAACGAACTTTTAATGATTTACCCAAAACAGGTTCCAGGCTGGTACACCTAAATGTTTTTGACAGAAATATAAATAATTAACAACAGTGATAGAAGATATTAAATTGAAAACAACTGAAATAAAAATGTAGTTCTTCTCCCGAGTGAGATGATATCGATTTGTCTACATCTTTAAAAAAAAGTTTGTTGAATATTTTCCAAAGAATAGTTAGATGAGGAGAGGAAAATAAGCAGGCATCTCTAAGCTTATTTCTTTTCTTTATTTTTTCTTCTCTTTTCTTTCCTTATTTTTTTTTTTATTCTGTGGTGAAAAAGAAAAATATTTACCTATTCCCTATTTATTTCAAAATCAATCATGAATATAACTTAGATAAAATTGCATTCATTATTCTGCAAAGCGAAACAAATTGTATAAAATTTTGATTATGGTTTGATTTGTTTTATATTGATGGATTACCTAAAGAATGCTGATAAAGTTTCAGGATAGATCTATCAACAAAATAATCATTATTTCTCCCCGACACTCTATCCAATCTCTATCATATATATATATATGTGTGTGTGTGTGTGTGTGTGTGTGTGTGTGTGTGCAAATATATTTGTATATAGAGACAGACAGACAGAAAGAGAGACGGGTTGATAAAGAGATGAAGAGAGAAAGAGAGAGTGAGAAATAAAGAGAGTGAGAGATAAAGAGAGAGAAAAATAAGGAGAGAGAGATGAATAGAGAGGGAGATAAGAAGAGAGAGAGAGGTGAAGATATAGAGAGATGAAGAGAGATAGATAAAAAAGAGAGATAGAAATAGAGCGAGCGAGAGAGGGAGAGATGAAGAAAGAGAAAGAGAGAGAAAGAAAGAGAGGGAAAGAGAGAGATAATAAAAGAGAGATAGAAATAGGGTGAGCAAGAGAGAAAGATGAATAAAGAGAGAAAGAGACAGACAAAGAGAGAGAGAGAGAAAGAAAGAGAGAGAAAGAGAGATAGAAAGAGAGAGAGAAAGAGTGAGAGAGAGTGAGAGAGAGATGAAGAAAGAGAAAGAGAGAGAAAAAGACAAAGAGAGGGAGAGAAATAAAGAGAGAGAGAGATCGAATGAGCAGGAGAGAGATAGAGAGGGGGAGAGAGAAAGACAAAGAGAGGGAGAGAAAGAAAGAGAGAGATGAAAAGAGAGAGATGAAGAGAGAGAGAGATGAAGAGAGAGAGAAAAAGGGAGAGAGAGAAAGACAAAGAGAGGGAGAGAAAGAGAGAGAGATGAAGAGAGAGAAAGAGAGAGATAAAGAAAGAGAAAGGGCGAGAGAGAAATACAAAGAGAGGGAGAGAAAGAGAAACAGAGAGAAAGATAAAGAGAGAGAAAGACAAAGAGAGAGAGAGAGAGAGAGAGAGAGAGTGAGGCTTACAATAGTGTATAATAAAGATTGAAATAAAAACCTAAGATGTTTATAAAGATATCAACACGGCCTTAAAAAAAACAAAAACAACCTAACATCAAACAAAACAATTCTTTATGTAGACAACGTGGAAAAACTTCTCAAAATTTTATCCCTTTTGTGATGGACATTTAAAAAAGAATAAAAAAAGAAAAAAGAAAATTAAAAAAACACCAAACAATTATTGCAAAAAAAAATACAAAACAAAAAAAACAAAAAACAAACAAACAATGATAGCACAAAAAAAAGAAAAAAAGAACACCAAACAATTATTACAAAAAAAAATACAAAACAAAAAAAACAAAAAAAAAAACAATGATAGCACAAAAAAATAAAAAATAAAAATAACACCAAACAATTATTACAAAAAAAAACACAAAACAAAAAAAAAACAAAAAAAAAATCAATGATAGCACAAAAAATAAAAAGAACACCAAACAATTATTGCAAAAAAACCCCACAAAAAAACAAAAAACAAAAAAACAAACAATGATAGCACAAAAAAAAAAATAAAAAATAAAAAGAACACCAAACAATTATTGCAAAAAAAAAACACAAAAAAAGAACATTAAAAAAACACCAACAATTATAGCACAAAAATAAAAAAAAAGAAATAAAAAAAAACTTGATTTACTGTTATTATATGCGTGGTACATTTCAACTAAACACAGTAGAAAAAATTTCTCGCCTTTAATACATCAAAGAAAGCAAGAACAATGAAACTAAATAAAATACGATCCCCAAATCTGTAAAAGAAATCCTTAACCCTAAAAATTTAAATACAAATACTTTCTTTCCTAAGTCTAAAATAAAAATACAAATACAAACAGTTCTCTAAAAATACAAATACTTTTATTCCTAAGTCTAAAAATACAAACACTTTTATTCCCAAGTCTAAAAATACAAATACTTTATTCCCAAGTCTAAAAATACAAATACTTTTATTCATCAGTCTAAAAATATAAATACTTTTATTTCTAAGTCTAGAAATACAAATACTTTTATTCCTAAGTCTAAAATAAAAATACTTTTATTCTTAAGTCTAAAAATACAAATAATATTATTCCTAAGTCTAAAAATACAAATACTTTTATTCCGAAGTCTAAAAATACAAATACTTTTATTCAAAAATACAAATACTTTTATTCCCAAGTCTAAAAATACAGTACTTTTATTCCTAAGTCTAAAAATATTAAAACTTAAATTCCCAAATCAAAAAATACAAATACTTTTATTCCCACGTTTATAAATACAAATACTTTTATTCATCAGTCTAAAAATATAAATACTTTTATTCCTAAGTCTAAAATAAAAAATACTTCTATTCTTAAGTCTAAAAATACAAATAATATTATTCATAAGTCTTAGAATAGAAATACTTTTATTCCTAAGTCTAAAAAAACAAATATTTTATTCCTAAATATAAAAATACAAATACTTTTATTCCTAAGTCTGAAAATACAAATACTTTTATTCCTAAGTCTGAAAATACAAATACTTTTATTTTTAGTTTACAAATACGAATACTTTTCTTCCTCAATCTCAAAATACAAATCTATTGAAAAAAAAAATTGAACTGTCGACAAAAATTTTTCATAAAAATATATACCGTATTTTCTGGACTATAAATCGCACCTGCATATAAGCCGCACCCGCTCCCGCTCCATTTAAAAAATAAATAAACAAAGACATACAAGCCGCATCCACTTAGTTTTGATTCTAGTTCCGGTCAGAGCGCCCCTAGCGGTGGAAAAAATCCACAGAATAGCAGCTTCTTTTTATTAGCCGTATGGTTCAAAACCTATGAAAAAAGTAGCGGCTTATAGTCCAGAAAATACAGTATCTGATTATTTAATGTACATATTAGTTTATTTCAAATTTCACAAAGTCAAATTCATCATCGCTTAGCGCTGACACTAGATTTTGTTACTTTTTCATGACAAACAATAAGGTCGCTTTATAATCAGATATTGCTTTAAGAAACCCGGCAAATGCTGGGTTTAAGAGTTGGGAGCAGGGAGGGGGAGACGGGATGGAATAGGCCACCCAACAAGACAATCCTGCAGTGTCTGCAGCAAACTGTGCAGGCCGGGTGGGGCTATGTGGAATCATGTGCGGACTCATTCACGCGCTGGCGTGTCGTGAGGGTTGGCCGTCTTCTGTAAAGAAGTGGCAGTCACTATATACATATATATATGCATTTATGTATGCATATATATAAAATAGGTACATTTTGTCATGAATAAGCAGTGAATTTAATATAATATTTTTGCCTGACCACGGATATATTTTATCGCCATTTTTCGAACGCTGTTTTTGAGAACTTTTGCCCTCAGCAAGAGTCTAGTCAGCATATTAGAGAGACCTGATGACAATCGTGATACAATCTAATACCTTGGCTCAAATGATAAAATCCTCATCTTAGTCTTTCTTATTCTCTGTTCGGATTTTCACTATTGATTTTGCCGGGCTGAGTTCGGCCTTTTAGGAATATTTCTTTCGTTTTCTCTAATCTACAAAACCGGGAAATTTATGTGATAAAAAAAAAATAGAACGGTAAGGTAAGAGAGATCTATGAAAAATTATACAGTCACTAGAGATCATTGTCGTGAGCTCTTAAGCTGGTCTGTACCTGTTTGCAGACGATAAGGCGGCCTCGTTGTTAAGAAAAATTAGGAAGAGATCGTTTAATTTTAGAAACTGGAATTGGAAAGTTAGAGTCCAAAAGGAAGTCCATTCGGGACAGTGGATAGGCAGTTGGCTATGAAATCGTAATTTGCAAGTTCAAACCCTAATTGTTCTATTTGTGTTCATAAATGGACTAAACCCCTAGGAAAAGTATGTTTCATCTCCCTCCACAGATACATGTTAAAGAGTGCAGAGGGCAGCGACGGTGGAGCATTGGGTTCTGGAATCGTATTACGCGAGTTCAAATCCCAGTCAAAACCATTACATTCACCTTTAGCGGCCTCGGGCAGATGGGGCTCGTTAACTCGGGAGAGCATCTCATCTCCGTAAAGGGTAACACCGAATGTAAAAAGCCCTGGTAAGAGCACGTAAAAAAGGCCTTGTGCCAAACTTGGGTTTGTGCTCACCAAGTAAATATAATATATTTTAAAGAATATTGTTCACTCATTTTTAACATCATGTATCTGGATTAACGGTGAGAAGCTGCGATTCGCAACCTTCCGACTTGAAGGGTGCCTCTGGTTCATAGCATTAACATTTCTGATTGAGAAATTGAATTCATATTAGATTCATCATGAATAATAAAACGCACATTAAGACTTGTTATAGTTATCTTTTGTATATAATGGAAATGGATGTTTTTCTGAAGTGATAACATAGAGATGAAACTATTATTCGGAGTCAGAGAAGCTAGAAAGTTTCATGGGAGAACAGCTCACGGCTACTACAGTTAATTTGAACAGTGTTTGCGCTTTGGATGTTCTGGTTAGGTGCACGAGAATTAGTTAGGGTGCGAATAGTTTTAAATATTAAAACCATCTTTAATTGCTTTTCACGCTCATATTGTTCACTAATTATTAATTTTCTTTGCGCCTGGCTGTGGCGGTAATAAGCTTGAATGAACAAAATATCTTTAGTATTAACAAACTGCAATGGATTGTTAATGGAATTTTGTACTCAATACATTTTCGGTTTCCCGAATACTTCTTACGACGATTAATATATTAATCAATAAATTACAAATTATATATATATATACATATATAATCATTATTATATACATATATAGGCAGTATTTTATCTTTGTCCGGACCAACATTCCAATATGGGGGATAATGTTAGAAGGGAATTTCTTTCGACTACACCGTCATGTTTGTTTTGGTTTAAAAATGAGCGAACCGAAGAAAGCAAAATTTATTTCAGAAAATTTATTCAAAGAAATAACAAATAAATAACAAATAAAATAAACAACAAATAAATTAAACTTGAAAATTTAACTTTTATTTACAGAAAGAAACAGAAAATGTATTTATTTCAGACAATTTAACAGAAAATGTATTTATTAGAAATATACAACAAATAAATTAAAATTGAAAATTAAACTTTTATTAAACTTGAAAATTAAACTTTTATTTACAACAAATTAAATTAAACTTATATTTCCAGAAAGAAATTAAACTTTGATTTACAGAACAGAACAACATAAACAAAATTAAATTAAATTTATGCTAAACAACAATTTAATTACAATATTAAATGTATTAGACAACAGTTTAATTTATAAATATTTAAAAATATGAAAACTGAAATCATTAACCAGAATCACGTGCTGACAAAATGATTTAAACTTTTAAAAAAAAATTCAAACTTTAATTTTTTAAAAACCATAATTCTCATAATCATTTACATAATTATTTTCATAATAATTATTTTTATTAAATAAATTCTATTATTTTCATAATTAGTTCTGTTAAATAAATTAATTCAATATTTTCATATGTCTGTTTGTTCGTTTACTTTATTTATTCAATTCAAAATTCCCACCGAAAGTGAAACAGATTCGAGACGGTGTAACTGTAAGTATAACCCCAATACATTAATGCTCCCTTTCTGATAGATTGACGGCACAGTCTGAAAAACACCAGGAAATTTTCACCAATTTTTTTTTAGATTTTTCAGAGATCGTTTTGACGAACGATAATCGATTCCAATTATAGCAACTAAGAGTTGTCTCCCTTTGATCATTTTTCCTTAAAACTTCAAAATACAATAAGTTAATCACCATTCAGTACTGACTGCAAAGAGCTTTTGTACTCTCGAACTCACTAGCAACTATGCGATTTTTGTATTTTTATAGCCATCTCAGGGTAATCTTTTAGATTATCGATATGATGCAACGTCAAAACTCAACGAAATAACAACAACGTCTCGTTGTTAATAAGAAGAAAACTTATATTAAATGAATAAGTGTCGACTAATACCCTTGGGAAAGGTATGAAGCCCAATCTTCCCTCCATTTATGGGTTAAATAGCACAAGACCTCAGCGGCGGATGTGGCGGATGATGTCAACAGTGACACAACGGCACTGAAGGCAGTTGAAGGCTGCAACAGAGGATGGCTTCCAGTCGTCATGGTTCTCTCCGTCCCATTGGAACAAGGCCAACCTCTGCCAAAGAGTCTTGTGGTGACAGCAGGTGCATCAGTCTCCCCGCGTTAAAAGACAACACGCACAGGCGTCCTCCTGAAAGAGTCCACTGGCTTCAAGACTGAGGACAGTCATACTCGACAACGAGTGACCGCCAAGAAGAATATTATTCAAGATTTACTTTATTTGTGCCTTATTTCATAAAGTCCCTCCTTGTGTTTATACATATTGAAAAATGATGTTTAAAATCTTTCATAGAGCATAAGACAAAACATGTTGATTGATGCCTCCATTTACCAAACTGCAGTGAGTTAAAACTATTGTCTTAGATATTTGGGTGAAAAAGACCCTGTAGGAATGTACCTAAGTGACTCCAGGTCACTACTATCATGGTAAAAGACATTGTCTATTAACATCCCCACTCCTCTAAAGAACATATCACTAAATCCTTCATCTTCTAGTATTTCTCTTTTCCCCCCACCAAACTCTCTCTAAACTCTCTACCT